>KK502476.1:623610-750239 GCA_000688735.1 Glossina austeni | reverse complement strand
AACTCTTGCTATCTTTTTTTTTTTTTTTTTTGTCCATTTGACGCATTATACTGTACGGTGGAGCTTATAATTTTGCGATTGAGTAAATATATAAAAAAACACTTGTTTGTCATGTACAGTCACAACATGTGGTGTTTGCGGTCTTCGGACTAAAAATAGATTCGCTCGCCTCTTTAATTTCATATTTGTGTGCCTGTGCGTGTGTGTTTTGCAATATTTCGAAACACTTTGGTGGATGCTCAAATACAAGCACAAAATGTCATACGATATGTCAATTTAGTGTAGCGGGGATTTTGACACCATACAGCGTACATCCAGCGTAAACATCCAGATATGCTTTATTATAAGGGATTACTTCCCCATTTATATGTTGTGCTCTTTAAAATTTTGCATAAATTTGTTTTTTTTTTTATTTCTCTACTATAACGATAATGTTAATTAAGGAAAGGACGTGGCAGTCTTTAGATGACTGCACCGTAACTCAAATGGTGAGTATATTACAAAGTAAGTGTAAGTTTCATTAAATCCGAGTTACATACTTAATAACAACTAATAGAGTGGCAGACCGTGTAATAATTATTTATTAAAATCAACATCAACACCATTGTCAACTTAATACATTTCAAAAATTCCTCCGCAATTTTAACATTTTTCTTAAAATTTTAATTAAGAAAAACCTAAGCCAGTCAAGGTCAATTTTTTACAAAGCCATTGTTCTCATAGTGTCACGCAAATCAAACATAACATTATTACCGACGATAGATCTACAAGAGCACGTGCCACGCACACGTCTCTTACGGTGTCTGGTTGAAAAGTGTGACAGTGAAATTTACATTTTAATAAAAGATTTACAAACATAGTAATCTCGACAAAGGAGACCATTCTTCGAAAAGCTATTAATATCTATGACCATAGAATCTCTTTTTTCCATACATAAAAGCTTCGTAAGCAAGAAAAGGTCTGACATGATTTGGTTGCACATAAGGTGAAGTGAACTTAACATTCCAAGATACTTTAAGAGATTTCACAAGAGTTGAAGCACATTTTCAATACCCTGCATATCGAGCGTTTATATATCATTATATATACAGACACGAAAGCCATCAATCTCGTTCTTTGTTTTAAGCTGTTCCTAATGACGATAATGTATTCGCATTTGCTATGAATTATAAATTATTGCCGGTAATATTTTCATATATTTTTTTCAAGTATTATGTTCCATATGCTCTTCTTCTTAAAAGAATTAAGTAAATGAAGCAGAGATGCTTCACCGCAGCCAGTAGAAAAAAATGTTACTTGAATTGCTTTTTTTATCACTTCGGTTTTCTAGGAAGTTCTACAAGGAATGATCGAAATAACGTGCAACAGCCCTCCCCACCTCCCCCTCTTTAATAGATATTGGAGGGAAAATTTCTATCGCCCGAATAGGATCACGACTAACAACTGGTGCATGGTGTGGAAGAATTTTCAATACACGCGAGTATATGATCAAAGCTACCCGACAGCCTTTAAATCCACACTTTGCACATTTATTTACAAAATATATAAATAAATAAATAAAATTTCAACCTTCAATTTCAGCCGGTGGTTAAGCTTACCAGATTTCTCAGAAGAAATTCATATTTTCTTGGGACATTCGATAAAACTCCCAACGTTATATTATATCGTAAAGTGTTTATCAATTTATTTCGAGACGGCTCTTCTGTCCCAATGCACCAAACGAGATAACAAAGTTGAAAAAACGTCACATACTAATTCTTCGATTTCGAAATTATTTATTTATCGAAATTATTATATTTATTTTATTTTATTATTCAAACATCATATCCGCACTCTTTCATTGTTACCATTGGAGGGGACGAGAACTTTCATTGTTTTCGAGATTTTTAATTAAATATATAATAATAATATTAATACAAAAGAAAGAACACAAAAAAAAAAAAAAGAAAAATACAATTTTTTAAATTAGAACCCACCACCACCCAACCGCCTGCCAACTACGCCACAACAATACACATTTGGTTATAATTCGCTCACTTTCACATTTTAAAATATTTTTCGTGCAAAATTTAAACAAAATTTCCCATTTAAACACAAATTGTTCAAATTCGCGCGGATGACGAATAGCCTACGTTACGTTGGTGGTTACGTTGTTTGTTAATCAATTAAGTGGCGCAAGTTCGATCCATGGTGCGGCTAATGCTTTATAATAAATTGTATCTCGTTGCACATGTACTGCCTTTTCATGAATGGTCATAATCGGCGCCATTTTTATAACTTGCTTTTCGGCGAACGAAATGTTTCAGCTTTTCACTGACAATTATTTTCGAAACATTCAAACCATTATATATATAAAATTCTTGGAAACATTTATGTCTTTTCTTCCTCTTACTTGTTCTTTTGCAACGAAGAGAAGATTGCCAACGTAAGACATGATTTCGTTTTGTACCCTACAGTGCTTATGCTATAGAGCATATCAAGTTTATGCGGCTGCATGCAACACGTAGAAGGACTTATAATGTAAACAGCCGTACCTTTTATTTAGCCTACCGCAACCATTTCCTTTAACGAGCAAGAATTGTTTGTGGCAAATTTCAGCTCCCTGCGTTCCTATTTTACGACTGTGGCAAGTCGACAGATATAGGGGATGAAAATGACTCCTAGAGATAGGTATCTGGCTGGTATCTCGATAGGGCATCTTGACAACTAGTCCAGATAGAAGAAATGTGATGAAAGGTCGTCCCGTACATATTAAAGTCACAAAAAACTGTCGAGCATTACATGCTTTATAAGCGTTTTTTTCAAGATCGAAGATGAAAAAGGATCAAAATGATGTAGTCGGTAGTTCTAGTGTTAAAAAAAAAGAAAAGAAAAAAGATTGTCATGAATTTTTCGTATTGAATAATCAGGAAAGCTCAAAAAATATTCTTAAAAAATAAAATACAAAGTCCAAGCGATACCAAAAGCCTGAGAAAGCCTGTGTGTGTGGGCTATCTATTTATTCCTACACCCGTCCCATTTAGAAGCTTAAAAACTTGCAATTTCATTTGTGGAATTGCGATCCAAAGTTTGAAATATTACATATACATATGAGATAGTTCCTTACCATTCCCCAGAGATAATTTGTTCATAAGCAGTTATCGAGTTGTGAATTACACGTGAAATAAGTCAATTTTTGCGAGCAAAAAAGCAAATGCGTAACGTAGAATTCCTTTTGGATACCCACCCAAATATTATATATTTTCATTTTCGATAACTTATTTCTATTAAAAAAACTCTCCAATAGCCAAATAATTTGGAAGATTAGCACTAAAACGCTAAAAAGCAGTAATAAACCAAATTAAGACGACGGAAATGGACGTCCAAGAAAGGGTGTGTTTCGACCACACAGCCTTCATCACACATATTTTGATCTATGAAATATATTCAACCACTGAAGAATTTTTTTTTAACTTTATAATGCATGCAACGCTTGTCCAATTGGCAGGCGTGGTAAATTTTTTCCATTTTTGCACAAATTCTACAGCATTGGTCATAGAATGTCGGTTCAAATTTTTGTATATATGTTTACTGTAATTTATGAGTAAAGGGGAAAAAACCAATTTTTCATTCCCTTTGAAAGTAAGAGGTCGCATGGTCTTGTTTACATTCCACTTAGATAAGAAAAATTTACATTCAGCGTTAAACACGGCCGTGATTTTGTTCTTGTGATGTTTGTTTACATTCCCATTGAATCTTTTCTAATCACTATAGCGTACCATATGTTGTTGATTCGCTGAATTTGAGAAGAAGTATTATTTATATACACATTTATTTATTTTAAAACCAAAGACAATATTTAAACATTTCATTCATTTAAAAGCCTCAAATAACTTTGTAAAGCAAAACAAATAACTTTGTAAATCGGCAAAAAAGTTTGTCACACATCCTTCAATTATGACATTTATTTCAGCCCCAAAAAGCTACTCGAAAAAGCTTCCCGTCAAATTGCTCCGTCTTGTATGCAATAAAATTTTTTATTAACAACTTTACAAAAGAAAACTTGTATAACGCAAAAAGCATTTTGTGTCTAAACATTTGAATATTTTTTCCAAACCTTGCATAGAAAAACTGAAAGCTGTTGAAGTTTCGGAGTAACCGTTTCAAAGAAACTCTGCATATGTACAATATTTCCCCATATTTAAAATTATCGACAAACTTTTGCCGTAAACTTTCTTCAAAAGCTAAATGAGTAAATAAAAGTTTAATTTTTTCATACCAAAGCTTTAAAATTGTGAACAGGCGTTTGCCGTAAACTTTCATCAAAAGCTAAATGAGTAAATAAAAGTTAATCCCAAATGCTTTCGATAAAAGAGCTTTAGATGTTGTGAATCCTTTCTCTCAAGTTTTTAAACTTTCGAACAAAATTTGTAAAATATTTCTAGTGTATGCTTAAAGTTCAATATTTACTTATTTTTTTTATATTTGTGTGTTGGTCATCGGTTTTTTCTTCTTGTAGTTAGTTTTGTACCCACCATTAAAAGATGCGCGATATTATTTATTAATTATATATGTGCATTATAGTAACAGCATATTTTTAATTGCTATAATATTATCAGCAAAATATATATATATATATATATCAGAACAATTAAATGAGCGATTCTGAATTAGCACTTGTTGCATTACAGGTGCGAGTCTGAATTCGAAGCATCTGAGAGTAAAAATAACAATTAAATATTTATTTTGAGTTGGCATAAAAATATAAATTTATTTATTATGTAAATATTTATTAATCAAATGAATAAATTTATTGAAATTAAATTATTATTATTGATTGTTTTATTATAAAGATAAATAAATAAATAAAAAATAATTTTATATTTAAAATTGTTTGTTAATTTTAATAAATTTATTTAAAGTGTAAATAGAAATATTTAATTAATAAATTATATCAAATATATGGTTTTTATTTTAAAAAATTATTTTAAATTTATGCAAAAAATTTTTAATAAAATTTTATTTTGACTTAAAGATAAATAAATTTTAAAATCGAAATTTCCCGCAAATTTTTCCGTTTGTAGATTTTTATGGCGTATGTATGGCGTTGTGTAAAATCCAAAACTCGCTAATATACGTTTCCCAGTTCCTACCCTTGTTGTGTTAAACCCAAAAAAGCCTGCAAGCAAGCTAACCGGACTAAACAGTGGACAGTCGAAAAGAAATACGTTGACACGCGACATTGATGTCGAAAATGCTAAATAGATAAGAAGAGAAAACCTAGCCCCGAGTTAATTTAATCATAAAAACCATTCTAATCATGTCTCGTCTCCTGACCAGTGACGGTAACCGTGTCAGGCTAAGTCTGTTTGCAATCTGGGCCTTTACAATATCCAGAAGACAAGCTTCACAGACTGGATAACAATATATATATATATGTATGATCAGCATCAAGTTCTGATTCGACTTAAGGTTGTCGCGACTGCAAAAAATGAAGATATCAGCATCCAATTTGGCCGGAACATTGGAAGTACTTGTACACAGATTGATATTGAAAATGGGCGGAATCGAGCGAACGACACGTCACAGTATCACGTGAGCTGCAAACCCCAAGTATGCTTTTTTGCTACCTACTCACACACCGCCGCAGATAAACCTATAACGATTTGCACGTATATTCTATGAGTGAGGCTGTAAAACGCTTGTATAAAGATAGCAAAAATCGGCCACGTCTGTCCAGTTTTGAAGACTAGGGTCATTTAAATTTTTACTTTGTTTTAATCTTTTCTAGGACGATGATGGTAGACATAAAAGATTCCGTTACACCCGAACATACTTTCCTTACTTGATTTTAAATCACATCAAGTGACATAATTTTCTAAAAGCACTTGCATTTTATGCTCGGCTTTTCTTTCATTTTTCGAACACAATTTACAGATTTTTTAAAACAGAGCAGGTTGTGGTGTTTTCTGAAATATTATTTTTTGAAAATTTCAGAAATGGAAAATTAATTAATTTGTAAACTGTCGTCTGTGCTATAAGCAAATATTTCTGCAATAGAACTGTAATAGGAATAAATAAATGTCTTTAACACAAAGCTCAAGTGGCTCAAGTGATCGGTCGCTTCGTCATTATGAACTGGAGGAGAAAATTCTTAATCAGTTATTGGTGTTGGAAAATGAGTTTCGCGCTCACTACGCTTTCGCTAAAAAGGAATTGACCCAGCAAATGGAATGGGCTAACAGATTGTGGGTGCTAGCGCAAAGATATATTCTACTGAAGAGGTAATTATACCCAGTCTTTCTTTTCCTTCTTAGTCGATAAGGAACTCTTGCCTTTTACAGTACCGGGCCCTGCTGTAAATATCCCGAAATTTATCCTGCACCAGCGGAAAGCAGTGTACTCTTAGATATGACGGAGAAGATAAAGAGCATACGAAATTCGAAGTAAGATAATAGGAAAAGTTTTAACAAACAACCTTTTCAAGTGTTATTTTCTCTCTATAGTTACCGCATATATGGTTCAGTTAAAGAGTTGAGAAAGTCTTGCATCATTTTTGAAGAGCTATGCTCTCAATTGGATATGACCGTAGAAAGTCCTTTTATAATGGGCGACACCTTTCACAAGCCCTTATCCTTTTTCATCGAGTTGGTTAGCGATTTATTTAAATACATGCACGCATCGATTCTGCGTCAAAGATACTCGTCCCATTTGATTGAACCTTCAAACCTTGAAGCTGTGGCCAAATACAAATCAGTGATTGAACCTTCTGAAGATTTCGAAGAGTACCTGACTGTCAGTCTTACCTATTGCAAATGTCTGCGGCCAAAGCCAATATGTTAACATATCAGATTGAAACCCTTGTAATTTTATATATTTTATGTTTTTATGTATACCTTCCAGATCAAATAAATTTATATCCCCAATGCCAAGGCCACAATATTAATGTTAGTACAGTATATATATATAAAAGTGTACTAGTATAGGATAGTATAGTACTTTGAAACTTTTCACAAAAAACGTTGCTGTGACAGAAATGCAGATGTCATCACGTATCGCAGTAATTCCGAAACCAAGAACATAAATGTTGCGCTAAGAGAGGAAAAGTGAAGGGACAGTAACGAAGGCGCATATAGAAATAAAATTAGATGCAAATGCAGATAAGTCCTAATAATATTATTGGACCATATATGACCAACTGCATCTAGACAGCAGTCTATAGTCCATAGTCTCATCAAAGTGTGTAGTTTTTCGATTCTTTGTAACGTTGGTAAAAATTGTTCCAATAAATTATTAAGTTTATGGCGCAGCAGATATTGGACATGTGTACAATTATCCAACAAAACTAGACACAAAACTGGAGCATGTTCCACACGGGGATAACAAAACTTTTCGCACTTTAATTGCATACAAATAACATAGTTTTCCGGCTTTTTATGTTCCATCGGAAAGTCACGCTTTTGCGTCGAAACGAGTAAGAAGCACATTTAAACCTAAAATGGAAAGAATGCGTTTTCTTCTTCACTAATACGGATACACATGCAGGGATTAATTGCAACGCATTTAAGATTGACTATCTCTTTTGAAATTGTCTAACTGCATGCAACAAATCTCGCTTGGGTGACGTTAGAACTGCGACTAAAGTCACGTGCACGCAACAATTCGGTTTGACCTCCTGGAGAAGGTAAAGCAGGGTTCCTGCTATATTTGACGATAACATAAGCAGTGCTTTTGAAACTGCAACATCAGTCACGACGAAACGATAAACAATGAAAAGCTTTTTTAATTCCAAAACTTAAAATCTAGGAATTGCCAGTAAGATGAATAATTTTTGTTAAAAATATTATGTACGTGAAATAAAATATTTTTATCTTTTGTCGAATTGTTACTTGTTGTTTACTTATTCATTCACAATGGTTATCGTTTCTCGAATCGCTTTCATCACACTCTTAATTTTTCCACACTCACCGTTCTCCACACAGTTGATGTCACTGGTTTATAACAATAGCTTCCAGCGAAGCCAATAAACTCGGTAATCAATTTTTCTTCTTTGTTTCTTTGTTTTTATTTGTGGTCCGCCCATATATAAAGAATGTAAGTAAACAAACGAAAAGGAAACGATAAATTTTTATTAACTTTTCCCTAACCTGACGATGGTTTAGTCATAAAAACTTGAACACAAATTTGAGTTGAATTAAAAGAAATAGCATTTGTAACACATTGAACGTTGGCATCCCTACGAAGAGCTTTGGCTATAGTTTTGGGCCATTTCGGAATGGAACGCAGCATTTGAGAACGAAAATTGAAGCAACTTGTTTGTGCTTTGTATATAAATACATTTCACTTTGATAAAAAAAAAAAAAAAACAATGAAAAGCGTTCTAGACCGATTTCTTTCTTTCATCGCAGTGGTTGAACTGCTTCGCCTTAAACACATGTTATGTTTATGAAGCCTTCACACAGTCGAGGAAATCACACAAGCCCGATCATTTTTAAAGGTTTATTAAAATGGTGTTGCATTTTTATTAAACTTTTTTATACTCTACTACTTTTATTAATTTCGGGCAGTATTAATTCTCAGCCACGCCGCCGACTTATAAAAAATTTAAAATTATTGTGTGCATCTATTAAGAAACGTAGAAAACGATTATATTTAAAATTCAAACAAGCATTAGTTTGCTTTTACTTCTGCTTACGTGTTCAGCGTGAATGGCAGCAGCAAAAGCGATGACGAAAGTCATACATAAAGCAAATGGGAATGAATACCAACTTTCGTTTTCATTCTACGTGGACGAAAGTTACTCAAAAAATATTTAATTGTCCTCTTTGCCACGTAAATGCTTTTGCATAGTCCGGCGTACTTAATAAACTGTTCGCTTCTGCTTGTATGTGTGCATCGAAATTTCTTCTTCCCTATAGAAATTTTCCAACCGCACTAACTACTAACTTTAATCACTTTTTCTTTTGTTGCTGGTGAAGTAAGTTCTTTACTTTAATTTTATTTTCTAAAGTGTACTGAATAAATTTTTTTTTTTAAATAAAAGCTCCAGGAACAATGTGTCTAAACAAGTTGTAGAGAGCATTTACAAAATCAATATATATATATATATATAATATATATATATATAAATCAATATATATATATAATATATATATATAAATCAATATATATATATAATATATATATATATATATAAGATAGGACATATAAGATGCGAAAATATTGTATAAATAAGATAGTGTAGGCTTACGCACACTCGTCGTACAAATTTCAGTAAATGGTCTCATTTCCCTTCGTTTACTCTCTCTTACGGTCTTTAAAGTCGTTTGCTTTTTTGGGATGCCTTGATCTTAGCGCTCAATAATTTTGCTACGCAAATGTTGCTAACGAAATGTCCTATCTCATGTATATAAGGACGTAATATACAAGTTGCAAATAGCATTATAAACAAGTCGCAAAAGACTCTGAATGTCGCAGAGAACAAATTGCTATGGATATTTTTAAGACACCAAAGTTGCAGAATTGAAAAGTGGATGGGAACATTTATGCATATAGGCTTCAGACGGCCTTTAAACGTCACAGAGAATAGATTCAAACCTTATAAAAGGTGATTAAATAAAACAGCGTCGTCATGATTGCTTTGTTTTGTTCAAATTGCACAGAGAGAAATTTATTTTGGGGATTATTTGTTATTTGTTATTTTCTTGAATAGTAAATGAAACACACATACATTCATATATTTATTTTATATTTTAATATATATTTTTTATAATTTTTTTTCCATTCTTGCTTTCATTTTGGTATTTCGTAGTGTTGTGAATGAGTTTTCATATATAATATGTTCATTGTCGTTCTGCTCGACAATAGGTTTAATTTAATGTTTCTTGTTGTTGGTTGACATTGTTTCATTTCTTATATCCGTTCTTGTCTTCGTTTCAAATTAAGAATTTTTATATTAAATTTCTAATGTATATTTTATTAATAATAATTTATTTATTTTTGCTTCCATTTTTCTTTTATTCATTTCTTTAATTTTTTTTTTTTTTTACTTCAATTTTCATAACGAATTGAGTTCTCATTTAATAATATGACTTGAGTTTGCTTTGTGAGTAATGAACGAAAACAAAAATACAAAACCGAACTGAAAAAGAACCTTTTAATTGTTATTGTAATAATAAAAATGATTTAAATTTTTTGCCAAAGATTGCTTAAATCAAAGGATTTCATTTCGCAATTTTTTTTTTTTTAATTTTGTTGCGTTTTGTTTGCTTTTGTTTCTTTTTTTTCCAAAAATATTGCTTTAATGCATCTATTAATAAACGATCTTCAAAATTATTTTGTCGATTAAATTTTACTTTTTTTGCTTTTTTATATTTTTAATCAATAAGTTTTCTATTTTGCTCTCTGCGGCTTAAGATTGTTTTAAAGTTTCGTTTGGTTTAAAGTTTTTTTCTTTTTTTCTTTTTTTTGCTTCTAATCAGTATTTCTCATATATATATATATATATTTTATATTAATTGTAAACTACGCACACATATAAAGAGAGAGAGAAAAAATTACTTTTATTGTTGTTATTATTATTATTATTATTATTATTCTGTTGTGTATGTTACGCACATATATTTATATGCAATGTATATATAGTGTATATGCTTTAATGATTTAATTGCTATAATATTTTTGCATTTATTTATAATCATTTCTTTGTATTTTTTATATAAAAAATTTGTGTTCATACATCATCATCTTTTGTTTTCTATATCAATAATATTTTGTATAGGCATCATTTCTTTAAATTGTGTCTTGGTTTTGTTTTGTTTTTTTTTTATTTATTTATTTTTTTGTTTTTAGTTTTTTCTCTTAAACATTTGTGTTTGTAAGTTTGTTGTTTTCGTTAGGATTTTTCATTTTCTTTCACTTTTTTTCTTCGTTTTTTTTTTTGTTTTTTTGATATGCAAACAAGACGAAACCTTCTTAAAAAGATTTTCGTTTATACGTTAAAGGTGAAACACAACAAAAATTACATTCACTTTAAAAGGAGTTAACACAATATTATCCATCGCTTCATAGATTCATTTCTTTTCAAAGCGTAACAGAAGCTAGTCAGTTGAGAAGACCTGCTAAAGTAATCCCTTTTCTCAACTTAATAGTTAAATGCGTTGATGTCGGACCTTATGCCACAATTAACACATTGACAGCCGAATCACACGAATTCGGGTGAAAGCAAAGGTTCTCATCAGACGACTCACGAAGGACTTTTGAAGGACCCACGTAGATATTTGAAGTGTCGCTAATATTTAAGAAAACTATTAAATTGTTATCAAAGTAACGCAGGAATGATTTGCTAAGAAACTTGTTTGGAATGTAAAACTTCAAGGCTGAAGTAACTATTGGCATAGTACCTTTACATATTGGCATTGCGTGTATGCGCGCGCGTAGCCTGACGGAGATTTTCTTGAAAACCCTCTTGGTAGTCAACGTGTTAAAGCAACAGCCAATCTGGTTCGAGTTTTCACATAAATGTTGCTCACAGGATGTCCTTCGAAATTTTCAACTTACGTATTAATTTAAAATTGTTTTTTTAGACGCGCTGCGATCAACGTGGGGTAAAAAGCTTTCAAAGACGCTTAAAAAGCTGCTAAAAATTGTTTCGTCGCTCAAGGAAATTATCTTTTTAAAGTTATATTTATAACCGGCCAAAAGACTCCATTCATGGGACTTGGATAACTATATATCTAGAACAAAAACTGGGACAATATTTTTTAAAGGCTTTCAAAGCAAAAATCTTTAATAAAAACAAGTAAAAGCACATTCGAAACCTTGGCCAAGACGTCAGTGTAGCAAATTTCATCGAAATATCTCAAAAGTTGTACCCTGTAGGTTGAATATAAAAAAACAAGACGGACAGACTGACAGACAGACAAGCTTAAGTGGATTCAGAAAGTGTTCGACACAATAAAAGTTGGGTCTATCCCAAGTCTTTCTGGGTGTCGCATACATCCGCACAAACTTAATATGCTCTTGCAGCACATGTGTTGTCACAGGTTACCTTGCGGTCTTCTTAATTGACTAATTCTTTGCTACTCTTTGATAAGAATACCGAAAAACATATCAAATCTTGTTATCCACCAATCTTCTCATTCATCTGAATGATCTTATATTGGTAGAAAGTTAGCAAGCGACGATGTAGTTAGCCACTTGCCAATGCGATAATTAAAAGTGAAGCCAAAAACTCGATGGATTTAATTTAAAAAATTCATTTCAGAGAAATTAAAAAAGCAATTATCATATAATTTATAATTAATTTTCATAAAGTATACCTAAAAAAAAAATTAAATATCATATAATTTATAATTAATTTTCATAAAGTATACCTAAAAAAAAAATTAAAATAATATTATTTTATATAATTTTGTTATCAAGCTTTTTAATTTGTTTTTTGTTTTTGTTCAAAATTTATTAATTACTCATTTTTTCATAGAATTTTGTTTTCAGTCTTTCCAAAAAGTTTTGTAATTTTATTTGTTTCATATTTTCTTTTTTTCTTTTTTTGTTTAACAACTCAGAAAAATTAGTTAATAACAACAACGTATAATGATAATTAGAACCTTAGAAAAATTACCTCGAAATCATTTTCTTATATAATATATACCTTTTTGTTTGAATATTTCTTTATTTTTTATAATTTTAGAATAATTTTTACAATAATTTATTTTTCTACTTTTACTTAATATTGTAGTTCTTTTGTGCTCTATGTTTTATGGTTTTGAATGCCTTACGTTTGGTATTTTGTTTATTTGTTTCATTTTGATTTTGTAATCTTTTGGATATATATATACGTACATATATATGGATTAATTGTCGCTGGCAAAAAAATACCAATTTTCGAATTAAGAAAAAAACCAAAACAAAAAAAAAAAAAAACATTTCCTTAAAGTGTTTAGTTTACAATCGAAATTCTTAACCTTAACGTTAACGCATTGTTTTATTTCGCTCGCCAACAACTACGATATAGTTATAGACTCATATATAATAGTCCTCGAAAGAAATACAAGTCAGGGGCCGGTATATAGCTGTCGATCTCGTACTCAGGCGAGTAGTGGACTTACAGACGTCGTTAAGTTATGCACTTTTGTTGCACTATCAAATGAAAAGTCCGTCAATCGTAAAAATGCTTTCGCGTAACATATTCAGTTTCTAATCGAGTGCACTTGACATCGACATCTACAAACTGGCCCCAGGATATTTTTTTGATAACCGTATCCTAGTTGCATTGACTCTTCAATTTTAAGGGGATTATCATTTTTCAAGCAAATCTTTCAAGTTTTTCGAATACTTTATGGTAAACAAAGTTAAAAACGATAACAATATTAGGAGGAAAATTTTGACGTAAAGTAAATATTGTTAAAGGAGAAGATCAGAAAGATATTGAACGCTCTTTATGAAGGCTCAGTCAAATTAAATATGAATTTCTATGCAAACGCTTCGATTGGATTTAAATTTTTAAAAGAATTTTAATCAAATTTTCAATTGAATTTTTTTAAAGTATTGCGTATGCGATCAAAAGAAGCCTTAGGAATTTAGATGACAACGATGAACACAATAAACTTGGATTAAATACACCTTTTAAGCTATTGTTTATTAATATTCTTGATGAGCAAGTAAAAACAATATGACGGTTCGATATCACCCCACAGTTGTTCATATAACGTTTTTTTAAAATAAGGCCTTACATGGCAAGTGACCAAAAAAGTGGTCCTGTCCGAACCATATCAAATAGTGTGCTTCCTTGGCCCAAAGCCCCTGTGTGTGTCCGTGTGTAATTTCATCGAAGTATCTCAAAAACTACGATCTGTAGATTGAACACAGAAAACATGAGGGACAGACAGACAGATACAAGCTTAAGAGAGTAATGAGGGTTCGGTCTATCGCAACTCCTTCTGCGTACTGCATACTTCTGC
The DNA here is from genome assembly GCA_000688735.1 of Glossina austeni. Lineage (NCBI taxonomy): Eukaryota > Metazoa > Arthropoda > Insecta > Diptera > Glossinidae > Glossina > Glossina austeni. The sequence continues at coordinate 736,299 of KK502476.1, read as the reverse complement.
ACAAACTTGAAATACGCTTGTACCACAAGTGGTGTAGGATCTAAGAAGCCCTTCAAAATTGTTAAATAAGATATTAGTGTGAGTTCAAAAGAGAGCTTTTCAATATTCTATTCTGCGGCACTGCGCCCTAAGGCTAAGATATGCAAATCCCATTGTAAGAATGTCAGCGGACCTATCCGCTGCATTTATGTATAGATACTAAGTCCTTCGAAGGCGATATCTTGATATTATGAGTGACTTTCAATCGCTTTAAATGTTTACTGGCAGACTATGACTCGAATAAATAAATAAAAAGTACATGCATTGAGAATTTCTAAAATAGATAGGTAGAAATCGCCCAAACCCAGTGCGATCTTATAAATTTTGTATCGTTTATAGAGTTCCAGAAGCATATTTTTATCCCTTATAAGGGAAAGAATTATTGGCTTATGCCGTTTCTCTAATGGAGGCTTTCATTTTTTTTTTAATTTTCTAATTTCATGACGTGAAAGTGGCTTTAAAATGTTCCTAACCATTACGACATGACTCTGATTATTATTGGTTACCTCTTAAATTCTGCTTCGGTTAAAAGTTATCATTGTCGGACTCCAATATTTGCACGAGAGAAAAAGAATCGACGATCATGCGCGGCCATGTGCAATGATTTGCAGCGTTCCTAGGAAGGGTTAACACGAAAAAAAAATTTTTTTTTGTACGCTTGATAGACGCTTTAGAGAATCTAGAGTGTGTGGAAAGGCAGTCATTTACCTAAAAGAGATTTTTGCCTTCAAATTTTGCACTTTTCTTAGAAACGCGCCCAACTTTTCTACGTCAAGCGAAATTATAGCCAAATGTGTAATGTGTTCTCTAACACATTGGTTCCTGTTACTTCGTAATACGTAAACCGGAAAACGTACGATTCTCTCTTTAACAGGAACTAGTAAGGGGACGCTTTCAAACAAGAACGTAAAAACGAATCTATAAAAACACATGTGGTGCTATTGGAGATAGTCGAAAAAGTTGTCCGGTCCAAGCCATTTTCAACTGACATTCGTCCTTGGGTGAAAGCACGTGAGTGTTCCAAATTATTCGTCATCCAATATTCATCAAAATATCTCAAATAGGTGACGCCTGCGGGTTGAACAGAAGAAAACAAAACGGACAGACGACAGACAAGTTTAAATGATTCTAAATCGATCGGTGTAATAAGAGAGAGATAAACTTAGGATACCCTTGTACCAGACATGGTGTAATATAAAAACAATCCATGCTGCTAGGCTTTAGAAACCGTTGCTGTTGGAACATTTTATGAAATTGTGATTATGAAAATAAAAGTCTTAAGTAACACGCTTTCATAATTCAACGAAAAACTGGAACATATTCAGAAGGTTGAAAATTCACAGAACCGAAAATTCGAAAAACCCTACAAGAATTTTCATCAGGCCTTTGAAGAGTTTCAGTTTTATTTTTCTTTGCCGGCGCAGATGAAACATCCTTGATGAAGAAGAGAACCTTTCATTACTTCTTCTTTTTCTTTTTCTTCTTCTTCTACAATTTCACTTTATATTCCGCCTGGGTCTGGTTACTTATAAAGTTGTTCATCTCAATGTTTTCTACTCTTCTTTAAAGGTTTGCTTTCAAATGATTTTATTTTGTAAGAGGTAAGGGATCTTAGGAGGTATTGTTTTTATTGTAGAGTAAGTGAAAATTTAATACAGTTTTTGTGTATTCAGCAGCACATTGAATTAATTATTCGAAACTATTGCGAAATTGAAAATTTCTTATGCTTTTTTTTTTTTTTTGTTTTTATGAGACATTGATTTAATTAAATACTTGTGTATATCCAATTATGTTTTACTTTTTTCTTTCTTTCTTTCTTTCTTTTTTTTTTTTTTTGATTTATTCATTGATTTATTTTTTATTCCTATATTACTCTCGTATATTTTAAATAAATCATATGCATAGACACCGATACAATGTTTAGGTTGTTGTTTATTTTTTTAATTTTGTTTTTTAAATTCTTGGATTTCTTAATGAACGGTCTTTTTTAATAACTAATTTCTAAGCTACTGAATATTATAATTATTATAGTTATTTATTTATACATCTATATGTAAATATCTATAAATTTTTTTTCATTATTTATTTGTGTTTAAGAAGGCCTATGGGCGGCTTTTTGACAAGAATTTCCTTTTCATTGTTGCTTCGTTTTTTTTTTTCTTTTTTTATATATAATTTATATAAAATGAATGCTTGCTACAATTGAAAGTAAAATTAAAACGAACAGTCACTTAGTACAGTAATATAATTATTTAACAGATTAGAATTATATATAATTATAAAAAGATTAATACATGTTTGTTATATTAGTTTTTTTAAAATTTTTATAAAAACCTACCTTAACATACAAAACATTAATAGATTCCTAGTAAAAATTCTTTTAAAAACAGAAACTTATTCGCTTTCATTAAATTTCCAAAAAAAAAAAAAAGAAAACAAAAAAAAACTCGAGCGTAAACAATTCTTATAGAATGAATAATTGAAGTATTGCAATACTTTAAGAAGAAATGCAAGTCTTATGTTGGAGTCTTGTCTACCAGAAGCCAATTCCGATATAAGACTTCATAAGCGTACTTATCGCTGATCATCTGGGATGGATGGATCGATTTAGCCATTTTCCTATATTTACCCGTTAACCCTAATTGCCCGTGCTTTTAACACCACTACTACACTAAATGTCATCAAAATATCTCAACAATTATGACCCGTAGGTTGAATACTAATTACTTAGTAGATGTTTGCTGTTGAAGATCAGAAAAAGAGAAAAGAGAAAAAGATGAGGCCGCAGTCTATAGGGAAGTTTTTTGAGCACTCGTTACAGCTTCGATCAATGTTAAGTCAACTCTACTGTACTTGAGATCTGAATCCGTGAACTCTGACTTACCTACTGGTTGAAAAGGCAGATGGATAACCTTAACCCGATTCGAAAAGTTACTCTGAATCGACAGATATACGTTGTGTACAGCCGCACAAACTTAATGCATCTTGCCTAACCACAAGCGGTTTAGGATAAAAAAGGAAACCGCCAAGAGATAAGAATATTCGTTGATGTAGGTTCTGCGTGAACTCTGGTCCAGTTCATAGCTCCTAACACGGAATACTGCGTTTAGTGTTCCCAACATGGTATCCACCGGTTCCCCACGTATCTCTATCCCAAATGTTGTTCTTCATGGCTTCCTTCCTGTCCAAGAAACGGGACCCCTTTCTAACTACATGACCATGAGTCACATGTGGGTACAATAATACACATCTTGTGTAAAGTTAGACTTTGATATCACGGCTTACTAAAAATTTATAAGCACTTTTTTCGAAGTTTTATTGACAGACTTTGACAGTCTGTCTGTGTATTCGTAAAATGACGAAAATTAGTTGCAGAACTGTATCCTTGCAAAGTTTTTCCTCAATGCATAATAAATTATATCGATCGAGGCCACAACTTGTAACATCTAATGTATCGATAATCGGCTTGAAAATGTTGCAGCTTGTAGTACTTGAAGGATGTGGAGACTGAACTTTGCGTTTATCTTATGTTAGAAAGCAAAAGTTTCAGTGTCCTACTCTTGTAGCTGCTTCAAATCTCGACCCCTTAAAACCATTGTTGTTTGTTTCGCTTAGTAATCTTTCTTGCTACATATCGAGACAACAACAACTTGGTTACAACTTGAAGATATGAGAAACTCGGCTATTATCGCTTTGTTTTATCGATATGTCATGTGTGACGTGTGCGAACGATTTTTAAACGCAAGTATGTGAAGAGCAGCTCGCGTGCGGGCGAATTTAGGGGCATATTTCGGCTTGTATTGGTACCGTCAGCACTGCTTGCCTTAAAGGTCGGAAGTATGAGATCATAAGTTGCGCCATGAGCCTTTGGAAAAGCCAGATAATTTGAATCGTGGGCAGTAATTGCAATAGGAACCTACGACGAGAGACTTGTATATTTTTGGCCGTTCATTCCAATATACTCTACTGGCCACCGTGGATGGTAATTTTAGAGGGAAAGTAAATAAAAATATTTGATTATCTTTAAAATTCTTTCACTTTTTTGGCTTCTAACAATATTTTCGCCTTGTGTCGTCCAATTCCGTGTCAAGTTACGACTTTCTATGTCAACTTTTGCTTCTTTGAAAATTTCGAACAATAGCGGGTAAGCAAACAGAAGCACGCAGCTAAAGGGAGTTGGGAAAGTGTAACGTTACTACATGACCGATTAAGTGGAATCCCTGTAATTACGAAGTAAGATATTGACAAAAGCATTTTAATTTCGAATAATCGTTCGAATCGTTCGAACATTTCGCCAATTTTTCTGACATTGAACGCTTTTCCATTTTTCAATTTGATTTGCGAAACCAATTCGCGAAACTTTGTGCTAAGCTTTGGCTTCTATTCTCGTTTTCTGAGTTTTACAAAGGACCAAAAAAAGAGACATAGACAGACGGACGGACAGCCAGAAAGCCGAAAATAGCTTCTATTCTCATTTTCTGAGTTTTACAAAGGACCAAAAAATGAGACATAGACATACGGACGGACAGCCGGAAAGCCGAAAATAGCTAAATCCACTCGATAAACCCCAAAAAAGAAATAATAAAAGTAAAGTGATTGATACATATTTTGAGACTTGGGAAAGGATTTCACAAAAAAAGTGTAAGAAAACGTAAAGTCCTTATACGTTCCGCATAGAAGAGTTAAAATTTGCTACAGTTCAGTGCATTCAATTGTTGTACGATATTTATGGCAAGAAATCAAATTGTGTAAATTATTAAAAAAAATTTGTTTTCTTTTTTTCTTTTTTAATTTTTAATAACTAATAAATAACACATTTTTTTAAAAGTTTAAATACTACCTTAAGACTCCGCCTTATTAATCCCTGATGAAAAATATTATCATTATTATACGTTATGTAATTATATTTATACTATGTATGCATGTGCTTTATATATATATATATATATACGTATATACATATATATATATATATATATATATTGTTGTTGTAATTTCACAAAAATTTAATCAATTGTTTTCATTTTAAGCCAGCAGTCGTTATAAATTTTTCATTTATCATTTTTTGTTTTTGTTTTCGTTTTTGTTTTTTTGTCACATTTAAGGAAAAGTTTGTCTGTTTGCCTTCAAATTGAATTCTCAAATTCGATATTCTCTGGATGAGAGAATCAATCGTTTTCTATCCGGTAGCGGAAACCGTTATTTTCTGTAGTTTCTTCGTGGTGGAATATTATAGATTTTTTCTTGCTTAGGATACATTTTAAGATTAGTTTTTGTTTTTTCATTCATTGGTTCTGTTGTTCTTCATGTTGTTGTTAATGTTGTTGTTCATGTTGTTGTTGTTGTTGTTGTTGCAAAATAATAAATAAGAAAACTGTGTATCGTGTAAAATTATAATATATAGTTAAGAGCTCTTTCCTTCTTCTTTTCTTCTAATTTGTTTTATAAGTCGTTTTTTTTCTTTCTTTAATATAAATATATATTAATATGCTGGCGGGAGGTTTGCTTCATATTTTTCTTCCTTTTATTTTTTGTTTTAAGATTGATTTGTTTTGTTATTCATTATTCTGTCTATAATAATAATAAAAAACAAAGAATTTGTTAGAATATCTAAGTTTTTTTTTTTTTGTTTAATAATATTTATATTCTGTTTTTCTTTTGTTAATATTTTGTTATTTGTGTTTTATTCTTGAGTATGTTTTAAATATTATTATTATTTTTATTTTTTTTTTTTAAATTTATTAATATCATCTATTATCAGCTTATTTTTTTTTGTTGTATATCACATTTACTAGAGAGAATTACTTTCCACTTTTTTTTTCTTTCGTTTTTCTTATTTACGTTCATATATGGTACGTATGTCATATATAAATTTTTGTCATATTATTTGTCGTTAAATCAAAGAACATCAATCATGCTACGTAGTGATGATGAGTAAAACTTGTTTCTATATAAAGCCCTGATTATAAGAAAAATTAAAGATTCGATTTTCTTGTCTTGTCTGAGCGTGTTCGTGTATGCGTGTGTAAAGGGGATTTAACGCGCAGCCCTTTGGCTCTCGTTGAAATTGCTTTCTAACTTAGCGTTTATTACCATTATTAGATTACGATGAGCGTCGCATGCGGAAAACGTATAAAAAGGTTTTTCTTTTGTCTGTTGTTAGAGGCCAGACGTTAACTGACTTTTCTTTTTACTTTTGCGCACGGACTGCAGTGCGTTCTTTGCATTTGCATTCATCTCACATGTGCTGTCCACGTTTAAATGGCATTTTCGTTGCGTATGCGTTTCCATGAGCTTGCGACTGTGCGCGACTTTGTGTGTGTGTGTGTGCGTGTGCGTTTGCATGTATTCATACTTTTTTTATGGACATAGCGGCAGCGCATTGCCAACTAGTGAAGCAAGTCCGTGACGGACCCACTTTTGCACTACTTCGAGATTGAGTTGGTGAGCCTCACTTAGTATGTACGCGTGTTTGTATGTGCGTACGTACGTGTGCACGTGTGCATACACACGTGTATTTATGTGTGCATACGTATGGGTACGTACGTAAGTGTATACGCATGTATGTATGTATGTGTGTATGCGTGCATATGCATGGTTGTGTTTGTAGAAGTGACTCTTTGCACGTAAATTCAAAATCTTTTTAAGCCTTGAGGTTGCATCAGATGTATTACGTCATCTCTTTTTGGGTTTTTCAAATGAAAAGAAAAAAAATGCTTAAATTTATTTTACAATTAGTTTATATAAAAAGTCTAATTGCATAAAGTATTATTTTTCATTTGTTAAAGCATTTTTCTTTTTCTTTTTTTTTTTATTCTTGCAATTCATTTACATTTTTATCATTAGTTTTTCTTTTTTTTTTAATTTATTTAACAAATTTGTCTTTTATTTTCCTTAATTAATATTTTCTTTTTGTTTTTTTTCTTTTGTGGTTTATTTTTAGTTTATTGTTTTGTTCATACGCAAAACTAGACTTTGCTACTATCACATTTATTATTAGAAGAGGTTATGCGGGGGTATCAAATATTTTACAAATCTTAAGCCCTCTTTCCTTACATTTGCTTGGAGCTTCCCTTTGTTTACCAACCCTTTTTGTTTAACTATCATTTTAAAATAATATTTTAATTATGTTTCGTACGTTTTTTTTTTTTCTTTTGTTTCTCTTGTTTTGTAAACATTTTACAAAAAGACTCTTTTCCATCTTTTTCGTGTAGCTCTAACATTTTATATCTGTTTTTTAATTCACTTGTTTTTTTTTTCTTTTGTTTTGTGGGACTTCTTTTGGTTTCTCAAGATTTCATACAAAATTCTATTTACAATTTGTTTGGTTTATTGACTATATCCTAATATCATAGCTATTTTGTGAGTATTCGTTTGTAATTATACAAGTTTCAATTTACTTATATAGTTTCGTTCTGTTTTCCATATCAACTGAAAGAAAATGCACAAAAAAGGAAAAAAGTAAAGATTGATTAAAATCGAAAGGAAATGAACCGAAAAAAACGCTCATGACAACGATTGTTCCTTTAGTTTGTCGTTAATTGTTAAGAAACAAGAATATTTTCGTTATTGTGGTCTCTATAACCAAAGTAAAGCCACTTTATATCACTACGAACGAAAGCTGGGGTATAATCATTTCGTCAGAACGCTCGAAACACCCGGAAGGACGCTTCGGAGACCCCCCACAAAGTATATAGTAGTAGTAATCAGCATCAAACTCTGAATTGACTTAAGAGCATTTGTCCGTCTGTCTGTACGTCTCCCTTTCTCTCCGTTTTTTGCTACAAAGTTGTTGTACGCACGTTTGTATTGAAAATGAATAAAATATGGCCTAAGGGCGTGCCCGCATTAAAGCGCAAAGCCAAATAAGAAAAAGTTGTTTTTTTGCTCATTATCCACACTCACCACAGCAATAAAAGTGCGCGTGTTCTAAGATAAAATTGGTGGGGAAAGTCGGCTATGATTTTCTTGTTTAGACTTGTGCATTGACTTTAGTACATTAAGGGCACACGCACCAAGTGCATTCCTTTTGTGTCCGATTTTACAACTTTGCCAATTTCAATGGGCAGATATTAAGTCACAATTTCAAACCGATTAAGGCTACATGCACTTTATATAATTGCTGTTGCGACTTCCTCAATTTGCCCACACCTACAGAATGACCATTCTATAGCCCACATTGTGCTGAATATAATATATAGGCAGAATATCTTAAGAATTGGATATGCAGCCACTTGTCACTTTGCTTACATTTTTCTCGCTGCTGATGATAGAGAGAAACACTTTATACCGTATCGGGAAAACAGTTTTTCCGCTCCCAATTGCTTAATAAACGGTTTCCGATTCAGCCCATTCAGGACATTTATAGTTGGAGTCCATCGCACGTATATACATGGAACTCATTCAACGCAACAAAGGAAGTTGGAACAAATTTGAAGAGATGAGCGAATCACAACTGGTTATGCGTTTCGGCCTGGAATGTTCGTGAACTTGGTTCAATGCAAAAATTGACTTTTATGAAAGGAACGGACTACAACTGGTTATGGGATCGAACAGGCTTTCGACTTCGATCGCTAACTGAAGACGTATAATTGCGGTTCGGCGCTGATGTCATGTTATATTCTTGATGGTTACATTTTAAATAATGCAAAAAAAAAAAAAATAAATCATATCGATATCTTATTAACAAAAGTAGACTTAACCAAGAAAACATTGAATGTATTAAAAGTGAATATTTAGTGAAGATAAACAAGATAATCATATACTAACTTACATTTTACCTTAAGCGAGTTATGAAATTATTATTTACATTTATACATAATTAGGAATTATTTTTTATTTATTAATTATTATTTTTATTTATTTACTTTTGTTTTGCTTTTCTTAACAACAATTAATGCGATTATCGTATAAGTCTGTGTTCTACGTAAGTTTACTTTTAAGTTTATTGATTTTAATTTCGTTTGAAAAAAATATTTAAAAATAGCTGCCTTATCTTTTGTATGTTTGTAATGTTATTTTAATTTTAGAGATTCATTCTCCCCTTAATTAACTAAGTATTTATTCACTTATTATTAAATTTTATTTATTTATTTTTTTTTTTTTTATCTAATCGTTTCAGGACATTTCACTCTGACGATGATATGATGTTTCTATGAATGAATGACGACTTTGTTTAAGAAAACTTCTGTAAAATTGAAAAAAAAAAGAAGAAGATAAGATTAATTTTTGTCTTTTTCTCGTTTAAAAGGAAAACACATTTTTTACCTTTGACTAAAGAGTTTCAAAATTTAATATGTCATCGGTGCGTGAGTTTCTTCCAGATTTCTTTGAATTGTTTGTTTTGTTCGGTACTTTGGTTGACGATTCCTTATTTATTCTGCCGCAGATGTGCTATTGTTTTTGTCATTTTTTTATTTTTTTTTTATTCTTTTCGGTTGATAAGACTTTGCTGTTCTTGATTTTCTTTTGTAGTTTTGTGCTTTTCCTTTTTTCCTTTCCTACTGAGAGGAATTTGAAGAAACCATATATGGGAATGAACTATAATTAACCAAATACTTATATATATTTTGTATATGTAAATGTACAATTTTTGTTTTTGGCTTCCGGTTCATCATTAAGCCAGACATGATGATAAAATAATCCAAAATGAAATAAATTATTCAACATATTTTTTCAATATTAAAAACAAAAGAAATTAAAAATTTCTACATTTCTTATACTCCTTTTTCTACTATTCTCAACGATCAGTCTTTTCGCACGCTCAGAAATCCCTATCGAGCATGAAGATAATTATTGAAAATTTTTTCAATATTAAATATCCTGTAAGTTTTATACCCGTCACCGAAGGATGAAAGTATATTTATTTTGTCAAAATGTTTGCGACGGCCAAAAGGGAGCCTCAAAGAGCCCACAAACTGCATATATTCTTGATCAGCTTCAAATTCTAAAACAATTTAAGCATGTCCGCCTGTCTGTCCGTCTGTCGTAAACATGTTCCCGCCCGCTAGAACCAAGTTACCCGGTTCAAATCTGATAGAAGCATTGGAAGTTCTTTCACGCAGGTTGATATTGAAATTGAGTCAAATCGGTCGAAGGATACGACTGCAGTACAATCAAACCTGAGTTGATCTTTGGTTTTAAAAATAAAAAAATATTTAGTTTTTTGCGCGTTAAGCATAAACCATAGGGAATTTAGCGATAAAAATTTGCATTTACATTCTATGGGCGCAGCAACTAACCAAAAATGGCGAACAAGATATTAAAATTTCATTCATTAATTAGTAAAACGCTTATAGCAGGCAGAAAGAAGATTAGAAGACCATTTATATAAAGTCTGCACCGCTCTAGACCTGTTCGTTAGGCCGTCTGTCCGTTACTTGCTGGGTAATCACGGTCACAAAAATGGGAATATCCGCTGCAGACACATGATATAAATTTCCACTTTTATGCTGCAAAAGTAGAAAAATTAGCCACGTCCACCCAACACTACGGAGTATAGAAATTTGCTCTCTTCATTTTTTTTTTGAGTCTTTTTTAGAATAACGGTCTTGAGTCGCGTTCAAATATAATTTCCTTCTAATCTCAGCAATCGATCGTTTCGCACGCTCAAAGATCCATGGATACAACTTAAGGGCAATATTTTTAGTATTATAGATGGACTTTTTATCATATGGCATGGATAGCATGGGAAAAGATTTCATAGATTTTACTGATACAATTAAATAATTAGTGAAATTAGCCTTCAAGTTAGGTAAAGAAAGCATGAATAGCTACACTTTACACTCTAATTAAAGACTTGAATTGATCTTAAAAAAAAGAAGAACCAAACAAATTAAATTTTCAAATCCTTGCAATATAAAATCTGCTGAGTTGACATTAGAAGAAAACAAGTAAAAACCACTGTAGTGAGACGCGTCCAACCATTACATACCCCACATTATTTCGCTTAACACTGTTATTCACATAACGACTTTTCAAAATTAAGACTTATATTGGAGGTGCTCGAACGGATGGTTCGATCGGAATCATTTTCAATGGCATTCAACCTGGGGCAAAAACGTATTTGTGCACCAAACTTTGTCAAAATATTGCGACCTGTAGGTTGAACATAAGGAACCAAGTCGAGCGGACAGACAAGTTTAGATCGATTCAGAAGGTGACTCTTAATCGAGGGGTAGGTGTACCTCAAGACCTTCTGGGTGTGGCATACATCTGCACAAACTTGTACTACGTGCGGTGTGCGGTATAAAAAATAAGAAGCTTGATATTAAAGGCTGCTAAAAAATCTATTTAAGCAACATTGATTCTTTAAAGGCCCGCAAAATGTTGCGAACGACAGGATTGCAAATGTCTTACCCAATAATGCTTGTCTTTGCTTTATCTAAACTTTTTGCTGTCAGTTTGACTTATGTACTCTAGCAAGTGTCTTTTTTTAGATTGTTTTGGCGCGGGACAGGAGGCGAACATAATACGAAGGAAGTAGGAAAGAAAAGTAAGCTTTAAAAAATTGAAAAAAAAAAAATCAGAAGAAATTTTATAGTGTAAAATGAAGTAAATAATGATTAGGTAAATGAAGTAAATAATGATTAGGTAAATGAAGTAAATAATGATTAGGTAAATGAAGCAATAAAACAACAACAATGCAAATTAAATACACAAATGTTTTTCAAGTTTTACTTTGCAAAAGAAAATTCTTTGTATTTGTGAAAGTATTATTAAATTTTACAATATATTTGATATTTTTAAAGTATATACTTTGTAGAGTCCATTGGTACTGTGGACCGATTGTGTCTAAGATATAATACAGATAAAATTAATTCAAAAAAAAAAAAAAAAGGAAAAATTCGAGTTCTTCGATTGGAACTAAAAGTTAGAAAAATAAAGTTTAACAATGATGAGAATATATAATAAAAAATGTAATAAGAAAACATATGTAAAGAGAAGTACAGAAAGCCGTTACAGTCAAGTTGTAAAAGGTCCTTATAATTCTAATCATTTTTCTGCCTCGAACGATTGATAAAATTTGCATCACGAAAAGGAAACCGGGTGAATCTGGAATATCACCTCCAACCTATAAACCGAAAATGGATGAATCTGATATATGTGTAGGGAAATCGGATGAATCAGGAATATATCGATCAATACACCGAAATCCAGTGATTCTCGAGTATATCTATATGTATAAAGATATAAATCGAAAAAGGGGTGAATCTGGTGTACATCAAATACCCGTAAGATGCATATCGAAATAGGATTAATCAGGAATAGGTCAATTAAGATTTAGATAACAAATTGTTATCAGCTCCGTACAGACTCGTACACGGGACAGTCCTTGTGTGAATGGTCATAGAAAGAAAAAGAAAGTATAGGGAATCGTTAAAATCTTCCTAAAGATTAGCTAATCAGCTTACCGATCGAGACGGCCAAGCAAAATGCAAGCGGACATGACCAACACGATTCGATTCATTTTTAAGGTTTTCGATTAATTTTTTTGGGAGTAATCGTCCTCAAATGATTCGCTGAAGTATGTGGAGATCTAAACTATTGCTTTCAAACGCTCAAATATAGCAAATAAGAAGAAGAAAATACTGGTCATTTCATGTAACATGATTAAAAGAAATAAATAAGTAAAAAATATCGAGTCCCATCCTGTTTTTATCCAGTGTTCAGTAGGAGAGTGTACTCAAAACATTTTTTGCTTTTTCAGCTAAATAAGTTTTTTTGAAGCAGGGCAGAAACCAAATATTAAAATTGTATTTGCAGCTTCTGCATGGTTTTCTGAATAGTATTTACTGTCTAAAAACAGAATGGCATATGAATCAAAATACATGCACACATGCATATATGTGAAATAGTTAAATGTAGTAAGAAGTCTTTTGGTGACGAGATTCATCCAGCATTCCGTTATTTGGGATTCACATAGCATCATCAACCCTGTACCACATTTATTACGAAGTAAGTGGACAGGTGTTCATTAGCATTTAGCTAAGAGAGAAAAAAACAAAGAAGCTAAACACAGTCCCAGAGAGACAATGAAAGTTTCTTAGCAAAGAAAGTATGAGGTGACGCTTGAAAAAAAAACGAAGTGGCTGACAAGTGTGCTTTCCTGATCGGAGTTCTGTGCTTTTTAGACAAACTATTACGTAAATAGATTAGAAAAAGTTTTCTCTTCAGCTTGGAATAAAAATTATTCAACAAAAAAATTCGAATTCAATCAATCAATAATTTTAACAAGAGTTCATTGAAGCTCATTAAGCTCTTGATACTGTATGCTTCTTCTTCCTTTTTATGTATGTATGAAATGTCTATTAATAATAATCTTATTCTTAAATATTTCTCATGATTTTTTGTTTCTTTTGTCGTCTAAGGTTGTTGTTTGTTTTTTGTTTTTGTCTTATTTCTTGTTTTTTACTTCTTTGTATTTTTGTTATTTATTGTTATATGCAACTAAAAGCTAATAATACCTACATGTGATTCGATTATACAATGTTTGTTTGTTTGTTTGTTTTTTTTTTTCTTATACAAAACTTTAAAAAATTCTTTCTTCTCTCTTCTCTTTCTCTCCGGAGTCCCTTTTCTTTAAATGGTTTGATTTTCTTTCTTTCTATTTTGCTTTAAATGACACACGAAACGAAATTATGCAAAATGTTCTTGTTTTTTTTTTTTTTTTTGTTTTGTTTTAAATACATTATTAGCATCTATCTATGTGTCTAGTAATCTTTATACGGTACAAAGTGTTTACATTTAATAATAATAATAACAAACCATTTATTTATTAATTTATTTTTTTGTTCTCTTCCTTTCCGTGATCGTTTTTCTTTTAGAGGGACTCTGTTCAATAATAAAAAACTTCTCTCTCACTTTAAACCTTTTCCGATTTTTCCATTTTCATTGACTTTGTTTTTTTTTCTGTTCTTATTATTTTATTGATTGATTTGCATTTAGTTGAGTTGTTTTTTCTACTTTTATTCGCCTGCTTTATACGACGTAATTTACAAAATTATATATAAATTTGCTCTTAAAACCAACAATTAAGAAAAAACAAAAAAAAAAAAAAACAAAAACCCGACAAAAAAGAGAGAAAAGGAAAAGAAAAAAAGACGCATTTTTAAATATATTAAGATTTGAAATTTTCATAAAAGAAAATTTATTAATTAAACGCAAACTCACTACCACTACTAACACAGATGTTGTTTTGTTTGTTTGTTTTACTATAGTTTTTATATACATAAGTGTATATACATACATATGCGTATGCATACATGCATACGCATGTAAAAGCATGTTTTGCTTAAGTCTATTGTTTTAAATGTTTTAATATTTTTGCACTTAATCTACACAACTATAAATTTAATATTTTGAAATGTGTTTGTGTGTGTGATTATGTGTGATTGTGTGTGTTTGTGTAAATATACATATGTTTTGTTTTTATCATGATTTTGGATGTTTTGTGTTTTTTTGTTATTTTTTTTTTTTATTAACCTATTCTTTTCTGTACATATATTAAATTCTTTATAAAATACTTTTTGAGTTCTCGTTTTGTTTTTAACTTTTGTTGTTCTTCTTATAAAATATAAAAAATATTATTTATTGCATGTGTAGATGTGTCTTTCATAAAACTTTTTGTTTATATTCAATTATTATTAAATATTTTGTTAAATTTTAAATTTTAATAAAAATTCTTGCATATCTATTATTAATACATAATATTTCGTTTTCTTTTTTTTGGTTTTTGTTGTTCATTGTAACATATTTTTTAAAAAGTGAAGAAAAAAAATAAAATAATATTAAAAAAGTTGTCAAATTGGTGGCATTTGTTATTGAGTTGTTTTTGTGCTTTTCTTTTTAGGATAAAGAAGAAAAAATCAATTCTGGAGCAGGGATGTTCCTGTCACAGCAGTCCTTAAAATGTTCCATTTTTTATGTAAAGAAAATTTTCTTTTACACCCGAGAATGCAAATGAAGTTCATTTGTGATGCCCAAAATCAACAGAGGTCGAACGGAAATACAAACATTTGTCTTCCCCAACAAAATATCGCGTGTTCGTTATGAAAATGGGAAATTATTTTTGTCCTCTTTATTGCAGACAGACTATGTTTCAAGAATTTCACAGAAATAGCTTATTCGAGGTGTTTTCGCCCTTGCGTCTTATCAACATTCTAAAATTCAAATCGGTCAATGTCAAATAATTAATTGAAAATTTGTTTTCCGACAGCGGTACTTCTCGGCATTGCACCTTTAATTTTTATTTTTCACGTACCAGTAATAATAATAAAATATCGGCTCTAGGTCGACGCCTAGTCGACATAGGAACGCAAAGGGTAAAATTTTGTTACTTTCCTACGCACAGGAGATGACGGACGGATAGACAAATTTTAGAATCGCCATTCAAGAATACGTATATATTCTATAAGAAATCCGCAGTGGGTACATTAAGACCACAAGTAGTTGTATCTCCATTCCTCTGTAATCAGGACAAAGAAAAATTTCTTACTTTTAACCAGTTAACTGTGTATGACGAATATATACGTCATGAAAAAAGGTAGAAAATTGTGTGTTATGAGCAGTACTTATATCATAATCCGTCCATCTGTCCTTGTCGGATTTTCTTATAAAATTTTATCGTTGTGAATGTGTATGTGCTGTAATAAGGTATTTTAGAAGTGTGTATGCCATTTTGTTAAGTTATTTCATTACAACCTAATTTCCCATCACACATACTTTTTGTATGACGAGTATGCTTGTCATCGCTACATTGTTGTGACGCATATGCACATTTTCTTAAGAGATCGAAACAGTTAACTGAAAGTGTCTATAAAGTAAGTGTGTCGTATAAGCGAAAAAGTCCAACATTAATCTGATGGAACAGTTGAATTAACTCGTTATTAATCGATACCCCTTCCTTAATATTAAGGAAGGAAGGAAGGAAGCTTAATAAATTTAAAAATTTTCAACATAATAGTCGAATATCGAAAGTCCACAATGTATCGAGTTTTGCTAATAATCGAAGTTGAAAGAAACAAAAAAAAAAAATAAATAAAAGAATTACTTTTACATTTAGCTCTTCGAAAAGTTTACGTATTTCATTACCATTCTATGGCAATGGAAATCGTCAATGTAAATAAAATATAAAAGATATCAAATTACATTTTAATTATGATTTTACTTTCGAAAGAAGTTTTGTAAGAAGTTTTGTAAAAACTCTCTCGAAACAAAGGAAAGAAAAACGGTCGAAGTAAGTGAAACGTTTTTTCTTCTTTTTTTCATTCTTTAATTATGCATTAATCCAAAAGAAGAAAGAAAAACAAGAAATTCCAAAGTAATAAGAAATTAATTTAAACAGAAGTTACAAAGAAAAAAAAAAAAAAAAAATTGGGCAAAATTTTTTTAAATGAAAATAGATTTTCTTAACTTTGTTTATTTTTAAAAACTCTTCTTGCTTTCAGTATGCACAGCACATCTCCCTCTATATATACACAGACACGTATTTTGTTCCCTTGAACCATAAAAAAATTAAACCTTCTTTCCGCATTAATCATAATTATCACGATTATTATCCCCGCTCGAAATTTTAATCAAAACAATTTACCGTCACTCAACACACTCAAAACTGACGCTCCCAATTTCCAACTAAATCACATTAGTCATCATTTGAGCGTATTATAAATATTGTCAAAACCCCCTGAATCATTTCCATCCGCGTTAGCAACTACTACCGGTGCTGTCACGTTATTCCCAATGTTGCCGCCACCGCCGCCACCGCTGCCTACCACGTCAACGGTCGTAATGTGCGAGCGATCGCGTGCATGTCGTGCCTCCTTTTTCGAATTGGAATTACGCCTTCGTTCCTTGACCGATTGATGGTCACCGTTCGATGGCTCATCACCTACATACAAAGTGTGATAGCTAATTGAATTTGCCGGGCAATTGATTTGTACCCGACTAATGGCATTGCCTAAGCCTGTCGAATTGTTATTGTTGTTGCTATTTATTGTGGGATTTAAAGTCGGATACGTCAGAGAGGCATAATCACCGTAGTCGTCTGAGATCTGTGTGGAATGTGTGGCGCCTGAGAAATTATCACGTGTGTGGTGGTTATTATGACTGGGTATGCCACCCATGGCGCTGACTTCGTGACAAATTTCCGCATAAATATTCTCCTTGGCATAGTCAATTAAATGTAACGCTTGACGTATAGTGCCAGCAGGAATATCAGGCGGGCTGCCTTCATCGCTGGATAATACCAATGAATCGCGTACACTGGAATAGGGTAAGTCATCTTCGATAAGGTTATTGGACGTCAATGATGTTAATAAAGAAGTCGTTTGTTGATGTACAGCGTTAACGCCCGTGAGAAGATTCAAACCTCCAGTAGCTCTTCTACCAGTCACCGGTTCGCCTATGTTAAAGTCTAAACGTTTTTCCATTGGATTACGATTGCCATGGAGCGGTTGATGTTTCAGCTGAGCTAATGATCGCTTATTATCGCCAATTTGCAATTTCTGGGGTAAAGAGAAATTCAACAGCTGATGCAGGCTCGACGATGATTTACTATATTGTCGGGTTTTTACATGAAATTCGTTGTATAGTTTTTCAGTTATGAAAGACTGTTGCAAAGGTTCATGATTTTCAACATCTTCCAAGTCCGTGCCAGCTTCTGAAATTGTATCAGTGGTTTGATGAGAAGCCACGAGATCTGGTTTACGCGCATTGACTGTGATCAACTCAATGTCTTGCAATGACATCGATTTTTGCAATTTAACCATTTTCCCAGCCTTAGTAGAACCATATCTTCGATTGGGTTTTTCTTCGATAGTCGCGAAAGTGGTGGCTTCTCCATCCGAACAGCCAATATCGCTGGCACCGCCACTCGGCTCTGAAGTTAACTCATGCTCGTTACCTGAGGTATTTGGCTTGTCTCCGAATCTTTCTTGCAATAGCTTGGACATGTCCGAGTAACGCTCCATACTCATGCGTTTCGCTTGCTCATCCAAGTCCATGGCATTTACAAAATTCACAGAATTTTTGTCTGGCTTGCGAAACCATTTCTTTTTGGTGGTTTGGAAAACTTTCATTTTATCAGTTATGCGATTCGTGCTTTGATCGAAAGATTGCTCTTTATGCTCTAAATTGGCCAAGTCCGATTTGCTAAGAAATATTATAGAATCCTCTTTCTCATGAGCTGATATCGTGGTTTTTTCTCGCCTCAACAGCTTTGGAAAATGTAAAGGTTTCAAAATCTTTAAGCCGTCAACGCGACTTTTGGAAGTAGAACGTTCGGAACGATTTAGAATTTCTACTTCAACCATTTTTAGAAACTGATCACAGTTAAATTGACAGAATTTCAAAATATTTTGGACGTTGGGATTGGCCAGCATTCGCTGTTCGCTCTCAAAGCCCAGAGTGTTACGCAAGAAATTCATTTCTTTGGTTAGCTGCAGCTTTCGCAAATGCAAAGGACTTTGCATTTCCACATCCTCAATGGGACAAGCAATTACAATATTTTCCGAACTGATACGCGTAATAGACAAATTTTCTGGTATAGCACTGGCACAGCCAGTGGGTCCTGAAATATACCGCAAAGTAATCGGTAATTCTTTGTTTGGAGTAATTAAAGCTGTTATGCGGTGTACGCAATCCGGATTAATCTTTTTAGGATGAATGTTTCCGCTATCATTCATTGACGTGTCCAGTCGTTTCTGCAATATCTGAGGTATACCTGGCTCGATCTCATAAAATTTGCCCTTGGTAGCCAATGAAACATACAAAGTTTGGCGTTGCTCATTTAATAGTTGAGCGTAGCGACTTTTCTCTTTCTCACGACCGTGACCGTTATTTTGTTTGGTTGAACCTAAGCCACCACAAGAAATACTCGCACCCATAGCCCCGTGTTCTTGTTTGCCGTCCTCATAGACGGCCAACAGTTTGAAAACTTGTCCCCCACGCGCAGTAGTCTTAATGTACTGAGGTCGATTGTTGGTGGGCGTGTTGCCATTAGCCGAATAAATATTTAAACATCCTTCCGTGGGCGAATTCGGATTACTGCTACTATTCGGTTGCGATTCTGTAAAAGCGGGCATATTTTCCACAGAGACAAATTTACAAACTCGTTCGCGTACCAATTGTATTAAAGAGGTGTATTGCGTGGCCGTAGGCATGCCCTTGTCATTAAGTAAAGAAAAGTATCCTAAAACGAAAATAGAAAAGAGCAAGAACAAGACATAAACATTAATGAAATGACTTTGGAACACAAAACATAAGATTTGAAAGACGACCGGACCATTGTCAATTAGGACCTAGGGCTGGATCATGTCGAAATAAAAGATGATCCAAGTTTTCGATGTGTAAACATTAACTCTAACCTTACTATGTTTTTTTTTATAACAAATCATACCATGATGTGACTGCTTGATGTATCAATATTAACCCTAATCTTACCATGTTTTTTCATAATCACTCATACTATGATGTGACCGACTGTGCTCCGAAATGGTATGCAAAATTTCGCAACGCATCTCCGGCCCATATTTTAACCTTGATTGCGACTTTCTTGTCCAAGGTACCGGATTCCTTTTCGACTATGAGACTTTGAGACAGGTCTTGGTATAATAATTCAAATTTTATGGAAAGGATTAGTTTTGACCTCACGACTAATTCCAAAATTATAAACAATTTTTGTTATGTGTACTATGAAATAATCAAAAAATTTAAGTTCAAAGGCTTACCCTGCGGTAAGGTTAGGGTTAATGGTGCGATATCTGGTAAACACAGAATGAAGACATATAGACGGAAAAGTAAATTTATATTTGTATTCTTGGGAAATTATAGTTTCAAACTTTGATGTCTTTTGCTCCATAAACATTTAAGTCGTATTTGCATTCAACTCGAGAGAAATAACTTCATGAATATATGTTTAAGTATTTGCTAAGAAATAAATCAACAGAATTCAAGTTAAAATAATAAATAAATGAAAATATTGTGTATTTGACGTTGCTTTAATTTTACTGTCCGTTCCCAATAAGCTCGAATACAAGTAGAAAGAAATGTAAAGAGATTTTGAGATTTACATATCGCTTCCTATTGGATATGCAGCGGACTCTACCCTTCTTGCTTTGCAAACATTCATAGTTGCAGAGAGGAATGCGTAGTGTAATAAATAGATTGCCTTTAGTAGTAACATGTAGTGCGTTGATGTTGCTGCTGCTGCTGCTGCTGCTGCTGCGGCTATTGTTGTTGTTGTAACATTAAGCAGTTTGCAATTAGCACGTAAAATGAAAATGTTTAATGAGGCACAAATATGTACACTCACATCCAACCAGACAGCATAATAGAGTATAGGTATAAGCAATGAAAACTGCCTCATTGACTGCCTGACGAGATGACGGGTTGTTTGACTGTGAACGACAATAAAAGCCATTGCTCGCATCGTGTAAAACTTAATTTCAAGTGTTTTGTTCCCTCTTTGCCTCGCTGATTAAATTTCATCATTTAGCCGGGGTTAGTCGTTTGACTGGCTTGCTAATTGCTTACGAAATATGAATGCGCTTTGAGCTGGCACGCAGGTATCAAATTATTATACTTTTAAGGCACAATCATCCTTGTCTGAAGGAGGATCTGAAATTTAAGACTAATTTCGTACATATACACAAGCTTATGTACATGTGATATGCATTTGGTCAGCAACTTGAATATGGTTTCATTTAGGAAAAGCTCACACAAACGCATGTAAGAGAATTTCCCTCTGCTATTACATTATTATATATCTTGTTGAAGAACATTTCACCGCACATGTTGCTGTTGGTTAAAAGAGGACGAGCTACTATGTCGTATACTTACGCATGTAAGAGTGTAGAAGTGTGTATGCGCTAATGACGAGAAAAGTATCAATTAATTACGGGAATTTAATTGTTTCAGTAGCAAAATTTATGCAAAACATAAACTATACGCGCAGCATAATAACACAGAGATGTATGTCGTTAATGCGAATTGTGCGAAAAGTTTAATGTTGTAAGGAAGAAGTTTGATTTAAAAAGTTTCTCCGAAGGATGATAGGCCTTTGGAATATATGGCCCATAAACGACTTGAAATACTCTCTCACTTGAAATGTTCTACAGAGAGTTCTTCTTACACATATTCTTCTATCTTCTCACTTTGGACGAACTGTTCTTAGGGCAAAGAAAATTTCTCATATGGTCTTCATTTTCATCGCAATCTTTATATATTTCAAGGGGAAGAGAGAACAAATAATTTTCATCTTTGAAATCTTCGATTAATTCTGCAAAATATCTAAAAACCTAATAGAATGCGCGGACCTGAAGCGATTTATATATCTTTGCCTTATCAATTCGTTCCACCATTGCCAACATTTTCTAAACTTTGATGGGACGATAAGTGAGATGAAAAGCTAGATTGTCGCAGAGATTACAAGCAACTTCATATTGACACAATTATATAAAGAATTTTTTTCTAATAAGCTTTTATTTAAGCGAACCTAAAAGGCGCAAAATAGATTTTTTTATCGCAGTCATTCAGTTTCCTACCCAAGCGTTATAGGTTTTAATCTGTTACACTTCGCTCTTAAGCTCTCTTATTTGACGTTCGTAGGGAGGGGGGATATGGTATGTAATTTAAAATGACGCTTAGCTTGTTACCTTTTAGTCTCTGAGCCTTTTTATTTCATTCCCCGTAAGAATCTTTGTTGTCATCGGAATGCAACGTGTGTACAAAATGTCAGTGTGATGGGGAATTTAGAAGTGCCCCGCATATAGATTGAAAGTTTCCATGCCAGAAAAACAAGTGCATATAGAATAAAAAAACAAAAGTGGAGCGTGATCTGAAAAATTTCTACAAATTCGGAGCGTTTTTACTTCCATGAATATCTTTATTGCCGCAAAAGAATTGTTTTTATACTCTACAGTCTTGTGGCGCAAGGATATATTAAGTTTGCGCAGATGTTTGCAACACCCAGAGGGAGGGACTTGCGATAGATCCACATTTTATTATCTTTTCTGTCCGTCTGTCCACTGGCCTCTTCTGTTCAACCTACAGGTTGCAATTTTTGAGATATTTTGATGAAATTTAGTAAAAATTTAAACTGCGTATATGATATTCTCAACTAATTATTGCGAATCAAATGTGAAAATGTGATTCTAGGTGAGGGAGGGGTGAGGGATTGCAATGGAACAGATTAAAATCGAAATAAGATATTGATCTGATAACTTGGAGTAGATAATAACAAGCGATTTGTGCAAGTGCGACATGAAAATCGGTCAACTAGTGCGTCTAACCTTAACAAAAACTCTTACGCGAGTACGTATGGGATCTCGCATGTCCTTATTTGGAGCATTAGAAATTCGAATAGAATTATATAAGTTCTAGTCATTTAGTTAGGCGTGTACTTCAGAGCAGATGATGGATGCACATATATATGTATGCAGTCTTTTCTGGCTATCATTAAGTTCATTGATGAATATAATGGCAATGATTCATTAAACTTTCTTTTCTATTATTCAAGTCGTTCGCCATCATTATCGTCATCAATTCATTTGTGTAAAACAAGAAAGAAAAAAAGAAGGAAAAAATTACTCTCTAAAGAATCATTTAAAGTGTATTTAATATGCACTAGTCTCTGGTAGAAAAGCGCTGTAATTATCTTTTGTGAAATAAATCTAATGAATTGCCCTGGGTCTTTATCATGCACATACAGCCAGCAACAACTAAACGCGTACTCAATGGTATTCTGTATAAACCATATACTCTCTGCTGCTATGGCCATTATATCACTACTCGTTACACACATACATACATACATACATACATACATACAAACATGCATGAATGCATACTTCTTCAAAGTGCAACGATATCAATAATCCTTTTTTGTACACCTCTCCTCTATAAACCTGACATTGGTGTGTAGATGAAATAGCATACATATATACATACATACATACATACATACATACATAGATAGATTTTCTCTATATTATATTTGACACTTTTAAGCTTTACTTGAGAAATGAAATTAATGCTAAATGAATGGGAATGTCACAACATGTCCACAATCAGTATATTGCCAGTCCACTCGAACATTTACTGACGTCGACAGCGTAGCCACAGCCACTATTGCTATTGCTACTACCCCTATTGCTACTCCTACTGCTACACTTTTGCTACTGCTAATATTGTTATTTGTGCTTTAGTAAAATGTCTAAAAACGACAATGAACAAATAGTTGATGGAAAAAAATGGATGATTGCATAAAAAAATGTGTATCTGTGTACAACATAAAAAAAAAAAAAAAGGAAAAAGAAAAAAACAGAGCATTTGGGCAAAGAGTGTCTATAACCTCTACAGCGAAGTTCACTGCAATTCAATTAAATTCAAATAGAGGAAACGGGGGCAAGTGTTAAGAAATACAAGCAAGAAAATAATACTCATGTTTAGAAAGATATCTTCTTGCATATATGATATATATTTGTCATCTGGGATTTAGTATAACTTGAAATTAAATTTAAATGCTCAATATTGCCATATTGAAATTACTTCGTACCGTGCTCGTTAGCGAGAACGGAGTATTTATTCTTGTCTACAATATACATATAGATGTTTGCAGCAAATCTTAGATCAATAAGAAGGGGTTTTTAATTTTTTTTTTTTTTCTTGCGCACTTTTAATTTTCTAATTTTCTTTAACCACCGTAGGCACGGTCTGAATTCTTTTATAAACAGAAATAATACAAAAGAAAGGTGGATATATAAATGAATTTCTCTTGAAATCTTGCCTCGAATCTGTATATAATTTGCTAACCCCTGAATGTATTATAAGCAGCGCACAACGCCAATAGTACGGAGAAGTATTAAAAAAAAAAAAAAAAAAGAACGAAGCAACCGGGCAAATGGTTAAAGAAAATGCAGGAAAAAAAAGAAACAATTTTTAAAAACACCAAACCCCATTCGAGTGGAGGAGATCCCTGTGGGCGACAAGAAAAGACTAAAATTACTAAAAAGAAGGATTACAGCACAAGGCAGGTGACACTTGCGAGACATTGCCAGCCAGCCAAACCAGCCAGCCAGTCAACCAGCCAACCAGCCAACCAGCCAACCAGCCAGCCAGCCAGCCAAGTAAGAGTGGGAAAAGGGAGAAAGGCATTTGTGTTCCATATATACACATATTTAAAAAATAACCACGCTTGTAGTTTACAGTCGACAACGTTAATGAATGACAAAGTGTAGTAATGCAGCAAGTCGAGTGCAAATAAATTGTGCAATAGCATGATATAAAAGATTAAAAACAGAAAGAAAAGGAAAAGTAAAAAATAAAAATGAACAAAAGTCCAACAAATCTGGTCTCCGAACACTGTTAGCAATATATGAAAAGCATCAGTCGTTTAAAAGTAACCGTATGAAAAAAAAAAAAAAAAAAAAAACGAGCTGAACAAGAGCAAACGGACGTCCACTAATGAAGATGACAGCAAGAAATTAAAATCCTTACTATTTTTTTTTTATTATTTTTTTTATTTTTTTTTTTAACCAGAATAAGAAAAGAATTATTTTGCGAGCAAAAAAAAAAAAACAAAAAAAAAAATGGAAGAAACAGCTTTAATTTAGCAAAAAGCTCTGCAGCAATACACCTTTTCATCAAAATTTATGCTTAGTTTGGCATTTAAAAGCTTGAAAAATTGCAACAAAATCGGCCACAAGAAGTATGAGTGGCGAACGAACGTCTGGTTTGTTAAGTAGTTTTGATTTCAGACAATCACAAGTAGATGTGAACACGCCAGGAGAAAAGTCAAATTCATTTTCCATTTTCTGAGTCGAAAAGTTTTTCGATTTTATTTAATAAAAGAGCGAAAGAAATTCCACTCGATTTAAGTTGATTACTATACTTGCAACTTTTTTTTTTTTGTTTTACCTTTTAATTAAATAAATATTAAATTAATAACAAAAAAAAAAAAGAAATTTGAGTCTTCTATATTTTCTTTTGAAATCGTTCGTCGCCGCATCAATCTATTACAATCGTTCAGACAATATCCCTATGCGTGCAACATGGCAACGATCAGAAAGAAGTGGAGAAAAGGAAAGATAGGAAAGTGGCTGCAGCTTTGTAGGTGTGTGCTCAATCGGTGCCCCCTGACTTGGTAGTCGCGATTCTCTTGCGGGCTTTGAGTTAATCCGAACGAAGTTTTCAAGACACAAGGCTCGAGCGAGCTTTTCACTAATAAATTGTTAAATTAACAAACAAAGACTCATTCACCTCACTTGATAAATCGATTAACTCCACTTTCTCAATATAATTTGGTTTTAGTATCAAACCACTTCATTGACTCGTTGCAGTATATATTCACACTAAAATTTCTCTAATCAAAAATAATAACGATAAGCTGCTGCATACTACGGCTGGATAATATTCCGGAATATCAAAGTTGCTCTAGAGTCGTACACGCTATGGGAAGGAAACGCAAAGTTTTCTCCAGTAACCGATCACAACGCTCGGATACAGTATCTTAGCCATTGAATATTAAACTATTTTATTTAGAAGCCATTGAACAACAAACAATTTTATTTGGAAATCAATTCAAACTCTAGCGTAGATTATGTAAGAACAAATTTTAATATTTAATTAATTGCGAGTTAATTAACTTACGAAAACCGCATTCTATTGCCATTAAACGTACGGTCAAAAAAAGTGCACATCTGCCTTTTTATCACTGTAGGCTCCTACTATTATAATAGGCCACGTTTAGTATAACGTCCACATATTATATTGTATATCGAAGGAAATTTCCAAGTATCTGCAGGAAATCCAATTTAACAATAAGCAGTAACACTATATCCAGAGAGAAGCCACTATGGAATAACCTACACCATATCTTCTTTTCAAAATATGATGTCATACGGGATTTAGTTGAAAGAGTGGGCCTATCCGAACCATTTTCAATAGCTTTCATCCGCGAGCCAAAATATAGCGCTGCACCAAAATTCAAATCAAAATGTCGCAAAAATGGCGGCTTGTAGGTTGGAAACAACAAAACAAAGGGGACGGATGGACGGACAATTTTAGATCGGTTCAGAAAGAGTTTTTGAATCGATCAGTATAATAAAAAGTGGGCCTAAATTAAATGCTTCTGATTGTTGCAACTATCCCTTGTACCACAAGTGGTGTACGGTGTAATAATTTTTATAACTCTTTCTCTTGGGCCCACATTGCAACTAATTTATTTCGAACATGGATTTTATAGAGAACAGTAGTTAGTGAATGTTCGAAAGTATATATATTTATAATATTGAAGGCTCTTTACAGATTTTATGATTCTAGCCGATTAATCAAATTCGCTTCTCATCCTTAAGTGTCTGGATATTTTCGTTTCTATAGAGAAACCGCGGAGTTTACAATCCACAGACGTACGTAGCAAAATTATTTGAGAACATCAAGTTGACCAAGACTTTTATATTTTTTATACGAGCAGCTACGCAGGTTATTTCCCCTATACGTGCGGTCATGTTGGCGATTAGGAATGATTATAAGCATAGACGGATGGACGAAGAGAGTAACATTTGTGAACGTTCGGCATAAGAGTAGATTGTTCAAAAAGAGCGCGGATTTGCAAAAAGCTTAAAAGCCAAAAACACGAACTTTCACATTTGATTCGTGGTAATGTTTACGCAATTGCAGTTCTAAACACACTTGACACGACTTATTTTTATTACATAACACAAATGTAATTACATTTTTTTCTACAGAAAGAAGTTCTTTTCACACAAAGAAGCTATTAATTATCTGAATTATGAAAGCAGGAAACGCGTATCTACATATGCATTATTCACGAAGAAAATTTATGTAAAATTTTATATTTTTTTTGTACGTAGGAGCATATGTGTGTGCGTTGCTTTAAATTATATTCAACTCTACATGCCATATACATAACGTTTTTAATACAATTTCAAATTTTTCAAACACTTTGCATGAATACGAGGCAAGTGCACGTATAAGAATGCAGCAATGGAGCAGTAGAGAGAACTGAAACGCATGCACATTTCGCAAGCATTTCCTTTTTTGGCATGTTTGTATATTGGACTTATGTTGGTTGTTAAGTAAAACTAATGGAACATCAACTACTGGTTTCCGCAAATCCATCAGTAGGTTGCTACCATGTTTGTATATTATGTGATCTACACACACATACATATATATATATATATATATATATATGAATATGAATATACATATATAAATCCCATATATATGTATGTATGTATATATGGTAAACAAGATGGAAGTTTATGCTTCTTTGCTTTCTCTACCATAAAACGCATTTCTTCTGTCTCAGCCCCTTCGCTCTCCTTATCTATTTTTATTCTGTAATTGTTCAGTGCATTTCACTTTATAAATAAGTTTTCATATTCGAGTATTTTAAACAATGTTTTTTCATTTTTTTTTCTTTTTTTTTTTCTCCTTAGTGCTGTTGTGTTTGCTTATCTGCCCGATTGTTAAAGAAAATATTGTGTTTATAGTTTCTTTTGATGCTTAACTAATATTTCTGTTTCGGACGTGAATTTATGATAGTATATTTTTGTTTTTTTTTTTTTCGTTTTCTTATGTTTTTAATAAAGTTTGCAAAGCGAAGAAGCAGCATCAAGAACAGCAACAGTGAAGAATATAAATAAGTTTTCTCTCTGCTCAAATATTCAATTTCAAAAAAAAAAAAAAAAAAAAAAAAAAAAAAAAAAAAAATAAACGAAAACAAACAAATAGGTTTCACTCTGTGAAAAATGTTGATATCATTCAATAAAGGAAGCCTAAAAATATGCAATATTAATTTTCTAGCGAATTAAGCAAGCAAGGGCATACATAATAGGAAAGGAATTCATTAGCAAAAAATGTTTTCTAAAGCTTCGTTTATGCAGTCAGCGCACAGGGATGGAGTAAAATTGCTGAGGAACGGAAACGAGGAAGAAGAAATTCCTTTGACAATTTTTATATATTAACCTCCCGCCCATTGCTACTTCATGGGGCTTCCCTTAAACAACACAATAGGTTTACAAAGAAATTCTCTACCTTGGAGTTGGTTATTTCATAAAATCTATCTGATGCATTCAATTTTCCTGGCATTTTCAATGTATATCCAAATGTAAGGAGATGGATGTCCTTCTCTCTGTTTTTAACTGAAAAAAGGTGCAGCTGAAGCTGGCATTATTAAGTTGACTTGGAATGAAAACGCAGTACGCTATTAAAAAGGTTTAAAATGTGAAGAGGAGGGGAGTGGGGGGAGGGTGGGTGTATTCGATATTGTGTGTAAAAAAATTTCAATCTTGAGAACTATGAAACTGCACATATGTCCATCCGTCTCCAGCAAAACGAATCAAGGAAGAGGAAGCACTTGGACTGGGATCTTTCTCAGCATGCGGTATATTGTCCATACCTGATCCCTTCACATTACCACTTCTAGAGTTCGCGCCAGTTCTGATTAGCAGTTCTGATTAGCAGATTAGCGATTCACAGAAGAAAAAACAAAAATTCATGTAGAAAACACAATTTAAGTAAATATTAATCTTTTAAAGCACGCAAAACAACAAAAAAGGATAATTTTTCAATTTTATATTTCATAGAAATCACTCATTCAACTTAATTTTAACTATGATTTTGCTTGTCATTTTTAAAAAATAGAAGACATGACTTTTCCAGAAATCACAAAAAAGGATTTTTTGCACAAATTCTCACAAATATTAGTTTTTTTTGTGTGTTTGGGACATTTTCGTTTTTTTTTTTTGGTTATTCCCTGATATGTAAAATAATTTTAATTAATTTAATATTTCATGTATGGCTGACATTTTGACATTTGTCACTACACAATGCACAAAAGCACACAAACACATATAAATAAAGTTGTGCACAGATATGCTAGCACGAAAAGTGTGAATATAAGTATTTCTACATATCATAAATTATGCATTACAAAATCTGACACATACACAGACACACGCACACACACACGCATACACACATAAGTGCACGCACATAACCACACATATACAAATATAAAGAACTAATACTGAAAGCCTTACCTACAATTCAACACACAATAGAAGGAACACACATAAGCACACACACATGAGAAAGCCCATGCATAAAAATAAAAACGATATACTATACAAATAAAGTCTGTGATTTATGAATTTGTGCAACAACAACAACAACAACAACAGCAGCAGCAACTATAACAACAAGAATAGCAATATGAATAGTAACAACAACAAAGCTGGCATGTTTTACATTGCGTATAAATTAAATTAAATTTCATAACAAAGTGCTTTCTCTCCATTTTAATAATAATAACGTCCATGATGATGATTCTGTGACCGAAAAATCTACAAAAAGAGTTTTTTCTTTATTTTTTTTGTATTTATTTAGTTTTTAAATCTCTCTTCTTTTTTTTTTATATTTAAATAAAACCGTTTTTTTACTGCTTTGCTTGCTTTTGTCCTTTGTTGTTGTTGTTGTTGTTGTTGTGTTTCCCGCACCTCTTCCATTTTTAATATTTGCTTAGTAACATTACTCTTTCGAAATAAAAACGTCCACTGGATTTAAATGATAACAAAAAAAAAAAGAGAAAAAAAAGATGTAAACAACAAAGACGGACAACAATGGCGATGGTTTCATATGGCAAAATAGAATAAAAAAATAAAAATTAGAAACAAAAAAAAATAAATAAATAAAAATTTAAACAAACAAAGTCGTCAGAATATGAAAAAATAAAAAAGTTTTATTGATGTTGTTTACAGCCCACTCTGTTCCGCAGACGATTGCTGCTAAGTTAAAGCTTTCCACTACCGGTCTAAAGATCTTGTATAAATACAGGAGCATACAATTTAGAATGTAATACAATAAAATGCTGAAACGTGAAAAATACGGATTTCAATGTTCGTTTACCGAATATATTGTCAACACTAAGGTAAGAGGGGATAGTAATTAAAAATTTTTTCATTAAAAATGAAGTAATTTTCTTACCATTTTAAAGGTAAGCGGGATTTAACATCTCAATTAATGTCTCATGAAAGAATATTGAAATTTTCAATGTACGATTTTTAGATTGTCTTCATTTTTTAAATTTTCAGTTGGTTTTATTTTTAAGTTAATTGCTATTGTTTTTTTGTGATTAAACAAACACAACTCACCGCCGGGCACAAAAGGATAAATAAAAAGTAAAAATGTTACTAAGAAAGTGGGGAAGTTTTCATGGCTTGACTTATAAGCAAGTGGTGGACAGACAGACAACCCCACTTCGACAAAGAAGAGGTATTATTAGGTCGGAAAAGCGGATATTTCGGTTTCTCCGATATTTTCTTATAGGCAATATTGTATGGAAGCATATTTACTCTAAGTTTTATTTAATCCCACTTCGACCAGGATGAGGATTTGAGGCTTTTTTGAATGTTTAACTTACATTTCTTCATTATTTCATATTGCATTTCCAAAATTGTTGGTTTTACTTCGCTTTAAATAAACATTTAACACTAAAAAATATACATATGTATGTAAACTTGAAGTTAGTCATGATATCTTTTTTGCCCTTTTCTACAAATGTATGTTGCTATACCAGGATATGACTTACAGTCTCATAGCCAAACAGGAATCTCGTATATGGAACGAGAAGGATCCAATCAAAGACAAAATCTCCGTTAAAGAACAATGCGTACTGTTTGCGAACAGTAGCCACTGCATCATTCTTAGCGATTTCTTCGGAGCTGTAATCGGAAC
This sequence comes from Glossina austeni, assembly GCA_000688735.1. Classification (NCBI taxonomy): domain Eukaryota; kingdom Metazoa; phylum Arthropoda; class Insecta; order Diptera; family Glossinidae; genus Glossina; species Glossina austeni. The sequence continues at coordinate 705,501 of KK502476.1, read as the reverse complement.
CAAAGCCTATGCAAAACTTGCGCCAAGAAATAATTCTTTTCTCATCTTTTGACTCTTCTTTGGACATAATTCGAATCCAATATATATATATGTCTTCTATGCAATACCGTATGTTTATGTTCATGTTGATACATTACTTGTTTGGATAAATAAATAAACGAATTTAAAGTATACGCAAACACAACATTTTCTGGGCCTTTTTGGGATTCTTATCAGTAACTGAGATTCGAATCGTGGTATGATTTCTTAAAACAGGATGGCAAGGTTAGAGTTAAAAAACTAAAAAGATTATCATCGAGCAAGGCTTATCATTAAACACCTTTCACCATTGCGCCTAAGACCGCACACCAAAAATTATATTTTCTTTTCATGTGATAAAGATTTTATCTTTCTTAACTCATTTCTACTCTTATTCAACTGTGGTACGGGGTATGCTAAGTAGGATTTTCAAACATTTTTTGAACGGGGTTAGGCTTGTCAGTCCATGTGTGCTTGTGTTCAACTTATAGGTCTTAATTGTTTAGATATTTTAATTTTTGAGTTTAGCAACAAAGTCTAGCTTCTGGATCTTTACGACGAAAATAAATGGAGAATAAGGAACTTTTTAACAAAGTGCATTAAAATGATTTCGTAGGTTATTAGGAAGGGTGTTAAAACAATTACCACATCCAATTCAAATTTTTCGCATCAAAAAACTATTATTTCATGATTTTTGTCGAAATTCATGGATGTTACAAAATTTCAATCCCATAATGACTCATTTTAAATAAGCGGAAATAAGTCACAAAAGTGGTCCGATCTCTTTCAATAGAGGTTGTCTTTGGCACAAAGAACGTCAGTGCAGCTTAAAAATTTGCAACCTGTGGTTAAAAATTCAGATATCACATGGATGGAGAGTCTGACAGGCAGATAGATGAACATAAAGAGATTCAGAAAATGAATCTGAGTTGTTTGCTATAACAGAAGTTGGAATTAAATTTTCCTGGAGATTACATACATTCACACAAATAAAATATACCCCATACCATAGGCAGTGTAGAGTATAAAAATACGCAATAATGTTAATTAATGAACTAAAGCATAAGCAATTACAAAATGGATAAACACCATACACATGGTGCCCATTTCAAAAGAAGAATTTGTCACGTTTTTTTCTTTTTTTTACCAATCTTACTTAGAGCGGCCACTTTCAATAAACTAAAGCCACAAATGCGAATAAATTATCGAATTCTGCTTAGATTACAGTTTTGAAAGCAGCATTTCTGCTGACTGATGTATAATAATAAAGCAATTTTCACAATCGTTTTTTTTTTTTTTGCTTTGGTCTATTCCTGCTTAATGTTTACACTCATAGCGGATTAGTTTATTTTCTGTTGTCAAAAAGATTCTATCTGTTTTGTTTGAACAATGAATCTTTTCTAATAGTTTTGGATACGTAATCATTTCATGATGTATTATTTTAGTGCAGGCCGTATAAAAAACCCAGGAAATATAAAGATGGGATTGTCATAGCGTATGTCAGAATTTAATCGAAATTTCACGGTCATTCTGTCAGGCACATCAGATTAAAAAAAAAAAAAAAAAAATTTTATAAACAACGGTCGAAAGTAAAGTAAAAACTTCTTTGATAGTGACAAAGTAATTATTCATCCGCCATCTTTTCAACCTTCTCTACGGTTGTCCATGCATTAAACTTTCGGGTGTTTCCTCTATTTAACAATTTCACGGGACTCTTCGAAGTTTTTGCAACACTTTATGGGATCTTTGAAGCCTCCTTCTGGTTATAGGTACAAAGCATTTTTCTTGTTTAGATATGTTGTTTATATATAATAACAACTTGTAATCGTTATTTGATTTTTTCAACGGTATTAGTAGTAGAAATTGGGGCAGATTAAATGTTGAATACATACTTCACCGCGCCCTACACTGCCTACGGTGCCTACGTATATTAAGTTTCTGCGAAAGTATGCACCATTCACTTAGATTTGAGATGGATGCACCTTTTCAGAATCACCTTCTGAATCGATTTAGGCTTGAGCGTCTATCTATTCGTCTTATTTTCTATTGTTCAATCTAAAGGTCGATGGTTTTTAGGATGTTTTGATAAAATTTAGTGAAGCCACATGTTTTGCCCCATTGACGAGCGCTATTGAATCGGAGCACTTTTTCGACCACTTGTTAACTCTTGTAACTTGTAACTCCTTATTTATATATGAATAACTATATTAAGTAAAGTGGTGCAGGGTATTTAACGGTGGATCTTGTGCCGCTGTAATATTTCTACTTCTTTTTATCTTAAAAAATTTCTCAAATTTAATTTAGAGTCTCTGTTACCTTGAATTAAAAAAAAGACCTAATGGGCACTAATGGGCATTTTAATAAAAACCAGAGAAAACTTTTGCTCTTAAGAATTTTGACTTTATTTCCTTTTAAAAATCTTTGTTGCGAACAACACAAACTTACAACAACGTTTGGTGGTGAATTGTGGCCGCAAGATATGCTGTAATGGTTAGCGTGACATAGTTCCTTAACTTGCTTAGTTAAATTAAGATTCTATTGAAAATATTTGAGAAAATTAGGAGAGGATGAAATGGAAGTAGAAACACACGGCCTGTTTTAAGGGTTCAATTTTTTTAATTACGTGAAAACAAAGCACAGTAAGGAGCAAAAAATGCTCGCAATGTTTTAACATTCAAAAAATATTCATGTCTGCACATAATTTGCTAAAACTGAAAATATATTTAAAACATTCAGCGAAATGTGAATCACTTAAAAAAAATAAAGAAAATTGGCTAACAAGAGCAGTTAACGAACAGCCAGCCAAACAGTTAAATAACAAAACCGAAAACCATTTACCACCAGCAGGGTTAGAGTTTTAGTAGGATTGCTGGTGCTGCTACAGCTATTATTTCAAGTTATGACAACACTTGTGCAGTAAATGTTAACAGTTTTATGTTTACGAGTCAAAAAAGAACGGAAACGGAAGTGCGCTTATGGCATAAAAGCGTTTTCTTTCATTCAACGTCAACAATGTTAACATACACATGCGAGTCTGAGTTTTTCCAAATTTTTTTATTTTTTTGCTTTCATATAACATTTACGATAAAAATTTCGTCATATCGTTAAAAATGTGTGCAGTGTGTGGCACGTTTTTTAATGATAACACCAGCCAGCCAACCAGCCAGCCAGCCAGCCAGCCAGCCAGCCATTCGACAAGAACTCTCAACATAACCTCTCCATGCAACCACACTCATGCTAGCAAAACATAAACGATCGCCAATAAAAAAAAAAAAAAAGCAAGAGACGGTAATGAAATGCAATTGTTTTTGGGTAGCATAGAACAGGAAGTAAGAAGAATAAAAAAATGGAATTAAAATTTCTGCCACATCGACGTGAATGTGATGAAAAATTTAGCTTTGATTTCGTTTAGTTGAATGGAATTTGCGCTTGATAAAGAGCCCGAATGTTTAGTACACTTTACTTATAAAAGGAGTAGATTGGGGAAAGAAATGATTTAGAGGCACGCTAACCAGCTTATAGGATTCCTTTTTGTTTCACCTTTGTTCCCGACCTGAAGTTCTAATCCCATAGTGCCCTACACTACGATACACTGATTAAATATCACGCATTAATTACCGCGACTAATAGGGCGATCTAGGTCGCTACTCCTGAAGTGCCATAACGATGTCAGGGGTGCAGATGATTTCTTCCCTTCTATTTCATCCCCCAATATTTAGTGACGGTGCGACTTCGAGATAATTACAGCTGCCACCAATCCAAAAATCCAAAACGAAAACCCCTCACACCCAGGATGCCCTAAAAGCAATTTGTAAAGCGAAAAGTAAAGACCTTAGACAACATGTAGCATTGGAACTTCATATTGAAACTTCATATATCCCGGATCAAAAATCTTACCCATAGATTTTCAATATCTCCAGAGGAAGCTTGGCACAGCCTACTGTCATGCTCTCAACCCACTACTGCTCCTTAAGTTCGTTCCCGGTATAAAACTCCACAATCGAATGACAATACAAAAAAAATAAGGCTTCTTGAAGAAGAATAACTTCTTCCTATACATGGCTTCATTTGTTTAGGGAAGGAGGGGTTCTTCTCATTTGGAAATTTCGCTAATATTTCAGCGGACATATACGATTGCAAATATTTTAGCAGCAAATTTTTGATTCACTTTACAAACGCTTTAACGCGGTTTTGCAATTTACGCTAACATACTAATAAGCGATCTGAAACTTTTGACCTTTGATGTGTGTGAACTCTTTATAGTTTTCAATGGAAATTTGCATTAACTGCGAACTATATGACAAAGTTAATATGCTGTAGTGACGCTGGATATATATACAAAAAAATAAAATTTATTACAAACTCAATGTCATTAGCATTTATTGGCCTGTCATTAACGTCGGCAGTGATGATTGCCTTTACCCCTTGTGTTCCTCAACATTCGTTAGTTATAGTGTATAGTTAAAGTGTGCCAAAAAAAGGAACACAAGAGTAAACGCTCTTTGTGTAGCCAGTCAAGCAAAGCCCATAAACAAATTGTACTTTTATTCTTTGTAAAGGAAGAGAAGGTTATTTAAAATCAGTAGGAAATAATAAAAGGCATGCAATTTTTAATGCGAGACCAAACAGATTGCCAAATATTACTGGCATAGTTTAATTTAAAAAGAAAACAAAAAAAAAAAAAATTAAATTAAAAAAAAAAAAGACAAATAACCAACATAAGCAAGGAAAGATTAATACTCAAAAAATTTATAAATCTCTGCTTCTTTTCTTAGTCCTTTTAGCGCAAATTTACTTTGTTTTCCAAAGGTATTTTGTTTGCCAATTCCGTTAGGTTATGGTAGCTGTTTCTAATTAGTTTAATATTTTAGATGAAATTACCATAAATTTGGTCGTGTTCTTTTCATAAGCGAACGAAGCGAATCATTTGCAAAAGCAACTATTTTGCATTTTCTTATGGACAACAAACTTGTGGAAAAAACTATGAATTTCTAATGCAACCTTATTCCTTGAATCATGTTCAGAATGTTTTTGCTAAAGAAGAAAATCGAACGCTTGACATTATCATATAATGCTTTCAAAACCGAAACGCAAAGACATTTGATCTTTCTTGTGTTGTCACTGTTAAATATGTGTCTTTTTTTTTTTTGCCTCTCAGCAAAGGATGGACATATATTTAGTTTAACAAAACGTTTGCAACAGCGAGAAAGAGTCTTCAAAAATCCCGTAGAGCATATATATTCTTGAAGGGTGTCACATTTTAAATCGATTTAGCCATGTCCGTCCGTCCGTCTATTGAGATAATCTCTGCGGTAAAGTTTCTCCTGTTCGCAAAAATGAAGACATCGGTTTCAAATTTGACAGAAACTTTGAGGCAAATCGGTAGAAGGGCACACCCACAATGCAACATAAAGTAACATCTCTGCTTTTTGGTTTTTTGGCTTATTACTCGTAAACACGACAAAAATTTCCACATTATATCCTGCAAAAAAGGCAAAGCGTAAGCCGTCTAATGTTAAAGAGAATGGAAATATTGAGAACGATTCGATAGGAGGAGGAGGAGGAGGACCAGAAATATAAGCTATATGAGGAAGATTTTTACTTTCATTACGAATTCAGCTATAGAATTATAAATTTTCTCACCGTTTTCTCCGTTACCTCACAACACATGCAGTTTTGAACTTAGGATAAGCTTCTTGTTGGATGCAGCAAACAATCGTCGAGAAAAAAGTGCAGAGCAGACAAACGCTAATAACTATAACAATCTTCAAAAAAATTTGTTTAAAAAAACTTGTTTTAGTGAACTAAAGGGTGACGAATAAATTTTGTCCTAGTCCGTACCTATACCGTTATACTATTTTCCTATGTATGCGCCGCTTAAGGTTTGAAAGCGTAAACAATTCGAATTTTTTTAAATATAGCGCCATCCAGGAATTTTCATTTGATACACATATCAAGTAGATTGTGAAGAAAAGAATAATCCAGCAATTTGAAAAGACAAAAAAAATTAACTGCAGCTAGATTGACATCGGAACCAAACATGTGGTCAGAATTTCAGCACGATAAGACATACAGAGGAGTACAATGTGCCGATGGGCAGTTTCAATGCTGACACGAAAGCAATCAAAATAAAAGTCTCTAACAAAGTTTAAATCCGCTATTTTCGAAAGACAGACTTTATTACTTTGGTTATTATTATCATTGTAAAGTGCTGGACAGAAAGTAAGATGAGCACTAGCAACTGTCTAGCAATCCTCTCTTTTTTTTAAAAGAAAGACCAGAATTCCGCTAGTCTCTAGTCATTTTAGTTAATAGAATTATCTCCGACGCTCCGAAGACTAGTCTTCGAATATTGGAAAGGCTTTGGCATTCATAAAGTATATGTTTAATTGTAACACATGCCCCACAATTGCAATTTGGAGGGACGGATTTTTATTTCATCTAGAGTACTGTTAAGATATTCAATAATTACCGGAATACTGACACGAAATCAATTTCACCTCAAATGTCCATAAAGACCTGGGTGTCGTTTATAAGTAAGCGTCTGTCCGATTTTGAGATAGTTTTTGACCCATTAGTTTTATAGCAGTATAGCAGCAGAAGGCATCATTCATCGCTTTATAAAAATGATGTGTGTGACTAAAGTGAATTTTAGTTTACATGGAATGAAAATTTAATTTGTTTGTCATCGCCTTGCAACAACAACGAACATTTTTCAGAAGATTAATTTGCTTTGAAATGAATAAAAAAAGAAAACAACAGCTGAGCAAACATTCCTCGACTCTTTGTTAGTGCTTTTACTTTTAAATCCCTTATTAAAATAATTGGAATTATTTTGTACTTACCCGGAAATTCTTGAGGTATGAGTACACCTTTCTTGCGATTAGCTACGGTTGTCTTAGCGTTGTGACCGTGATAAAGGCGACGTTGACGCACCAATCGATATAACAAAAACAATTCACCCTGTTCGTCTTCATGTAAAACTTGATTATTATTGTAGTTAACGCCAATATTGCCACCGCTGCTACTACTGTTTGCACCATTTATTGTTATAGAGGTATTCAGTTGCTTAGAACCGCTATTATTACTACTGCTGCTATTGCTAATGATTGTGTGTGTTGCGTTAATGACATTAGCACCTCTGGTCGTCACCGAAACTGAAGAGGTTGATGATGAAGTTCCGGTATTTGAATTCGAATTGGAAGCAATCATATTAGCGTCTGCATGTGACGATGTTGGATTTGTTATGACAGCGGTGGCACTTGTCGAAGAGTTTGATGTTACTGTTGAAGAGCCATTCGAGGAGGACGATTGTAAGGTTTCATGCAAGTATTTTGTTTTATACGAAATTCTAACCACTCGGGGCAATGAAAAGCGTTCCAAAAATTCCTCAGCAGGCATGGGCTCATTTTGAAGCTGTAATAATATGAATTTTCAAATGAATCTATAAAATAAAGAATGAAGAGAATAGAAAACTCACTTCATTACTGTATTTTGATGTCTTGCTATCGCCCGTTGAATAATCACAGCTAATATTACCAGTCGCTAAGGCCGAATTACTGTTGGAACTTCCAATTAAACCGCCTCCAACGGAGTTGCTACCAAAACAGTTGCGCATACGCCTTTGAAGACGTTGTTTTAATTCTATCTCGTTACGTCTGGCTAAGCGGGCGTTCTCGAAATCCGCTACCGAAAACATATTAGAACTGGTATCATGCGAATTGAAACGCCTTAGCTTGGCCTTGCGACCCTCAGCTAAATGATGTAAGCCATGATGTGGATGATGATGGTGTGCATGATGTGAATGAGCCGCCCCTACCGTAGTCGCCAACATCGCACCTGTATGCTTATTTGAGGTAACATTTGATGTACTTATGGCTGAATGACCGCCGCCACTGCCTACGGCGCCCATATTACCATTACTCGTCATAAGATAAAATACTGGATTATTGACCGAATTGTTGGCTCCACTCACGCAACCTGCGCCGCCTGCATGTTTCGCATTAAAATGATGGTTGTGATGCATATAATTGTTTGAGTTAACTGGTGTATGACCCGTACTACTAGCATTGGCTGCAAATTGTAAAAAGAACTTGCTTAGTAGTGAAATTCTTATAAAGTATGACGAAATTCATTTCCTAGCGGGATGACTTTATTTCATGCTCAATTCACTTCAATGCTCGCACACATTGTGCTCTCTCTTTAGTTCTCATTACTACATTCATTTCATCCTCTTAATGTTTATATATTCGTACTCACCACCACTTGTTGTAGTTATCGGATTAACTGCTGACACTGCCGTAGTGGCAGTCGTTGTTGCTGTTACCGTTCCAGCAACCGTTCCAGGACTTGATGCGCTGCTATTGGATGGTGGAGGTGTTGCCATATGAGGACTACTTTTAATTAACCAATTCGCTAAATGTCGTTGACGTTCAAATTCGATATTTGTGCGTTGCATTTCGGCCAATTTAAATGAATCGGTCATGTTTCATACGCATCAGGCTTACACGTTAAAAAAAAAGTCACTCAAATCATTATCAAACGTTTGCTTTACAATTTAAAAGGAAAAATTCGATTTTTTTTCTTTAGTAGTATTTCAAACTAATAATATTTTATTTAAGATTTTATTTACCAGCAATTGAAATTTATTTGAATGTAATTTCTCAAGATCCTGATAAGTATGTGTAAAGAACGCGGCTGGTAACTGTAATGAGTTGAAAATCAAGTTCGCTTAGCTGCCAAACACAATTATTTTTTGTTATGCTTAAGGTGTGGTGAAATTTCGTTTATTTTTTCTTCTTTTGTTTCTTTTTTTTTTTGTTGTCTTTGTCTGCTCTCTTACAAATTGGTTGTAGCTCTCTTTCGAAGTCTCTCAGTCGGTCGGCCTCATATTGATTGCTGGTGATGTTTATGATGAATGAAAAAGTATATGAATCCAGAAGAGAGTGAAGAGTTCTTTTTTTTTGTTGAATTCTACAAAGAAACAATAAAAACTGTAATGAGTGAAACTTAAAGAGTAAAGTAGTAAGTGCTAATGTTGGATTGCTTGACAAGTGTTGAATATAAGAATATAAGTAAAAAAAATATATATGGAATGTGTAAAACACAACTTTTTTGACCTGCCGCACTTTTTTCCATTTACTATAGAAATATAAAAAAGAAGAGAGATAACTCTAAACAATCAAGCCAACAGTCTGACGGGCATAAAAATTAACCACCCACCCATTAAAAGTTTTAAGCGTGCTGGTTACCTCATCGTTATCATCATCATTATGACGGCCGTTTCGTTTGTCTGTTTGTCTGTTTGTCTGTCTGTCTGTCTGACTATATACCGGTATGCCTTCCTATTTGGCTGTTAGTTGTTCGTCAGTCTGTTTATATTTCGTGTGCTGTTAAGTTAACTGTATGAGACTTCGACTCTTCTTGTTTTATTAGTATTAAACAGCAACAACAATATGACTCTGGCAATGGTGCGATAATCATAACATAATCATCAACGCGCTTTACTTTAGCATAGTTAGACTGGAGCTGTGTATTATTATTATTGTGCGCTGTGAGTGAAAATGTTTTCAGCCTATAGTAGCAAAAATGAAACTTTTTCTCGTTAGTTGTCAACCCAGCAAAATAAAACGAAAAAAAAAAAAAAAAACGAAATGAATCACAGCAACAAATAGTTTTTTTTTTTAATTTTTTTTTTTTTTTTTTTTTATCTTTGAACGTATACTCATTTGCTTTGTTTTTCTTATATGTATATATATGCACCTGGTTTAGTTATGTGTACATATATATTGTTTATTTTTTGTTATATACATCCATGATATTTATATATATGTGTGTGTGTGTGTGTAATGTATACAATTACAAAAAATAATAGCTTTTAAATTCAAGAAAAAAATGAAAAATATTTATGCATTGCTTTGCTTATTTAGTAACAAAAGAATTAATGTGTATAGAGGTATAAATGTGTACCAAGTCTTCGAGACTCTGTTTACTGTGAAATTGTGTTCACAAAATCAATTATTGAAACTCGACTCCTCGCAAACATGCTCAGCAATAACTTAACTACATAGTAAAGTTTTCTTCTTTTTTTTTTTTTGTTTCTTCTCAAGGTCATTTGGATCATATATGTACTCAACAATTATATTTTTAATTCAATACAATTGTTTTTTATACTCACAACTATCACCTACTGGGGTATAGGAAATTTGTTAACTCTTTTGTAACATTCGCAAATATTACATAAAAATATCCATAAGATATTTCTTTATAGTCATTTTGGGAAAACTGGAAGAATTACAGGCAATGTTATGTTTATCAAGAATGTAACAAATCACTTAATAAATGCGGGCAGATCTATGGTGAATACTAACGACTCCATATGACACGAGACCCAGATTTTTTACAAAAACAAAAGCGTAACTTGTAAAGTAATGATCGGAAATATCATATAATTTTCGCACATTTCTTTAGAAAATCATATGAATTCGCTAATAGGGTGACCATCCTACGATCCAATTGAGTAATATGCTGTATACTTTATGGGATGTCTGAAGCGGTTTTCAGCAAGTTACGAAAGGCAGCAAGAACTGTAGCGCATTGCCGTCCTTTGCAAGTGGGCATAGAAATACCCAATCATTGACATGTAGGGTGTATCCGCTTTTAGCGTCTCTTTGAGATCAAACGAATACTTTCAAATTGCAAACTATTTTGTTAAGTGGACCTTTATAGGGCCCTAGGCAATATCTGCCTAAAAAGTCTTATGTCAATAACTACTGCCAAACGGTGCTTGCTTATTGTGGTTGTAGTTGTAGGCGGCTCAACGACTTGATTTGTGACTTGTAAGATTTTGATACTGAACCTTCTAAAACCATCAAAACCACCATAATAAGCTTACAAAACATAACTGCAAGGTAGACTTCTATGATTACAGCGTTCCAACAATGAACGATCGAAAGATTGATGACTTTTTTCTGTCACTGGAGCTTTCGTACACAGCACGGGGAATCCCCTGCAGCTTAAAAGAGACTGCTTCATCAATAGCCTTTCAAGATGCGTACATATTATGGTGTAGATTTGTAGATGTTGCAAAGAGAACGATGTATGCGGTGCGCCTGTATTTTTCGGTAGCGAATGCAAAAAATCGTTTCGCTACACAGATATTCCTCATTGTTTTGAATATCAAAAGCATTCACTTGTTGGGCGTAAAAAAGGCAAAAAAATTCACACAATATCTCTTAACTTTCTTGTGAATGAAAACTTATATTATTACTGAAACGATCTCAGGTAATATTTAATGTCAAAACAAAAAATATTATACGTAACTCACGGCCGACTTGTGTCTTTATTAAGTTATCAAAAATTAAAAACTAAAAAAATAATAGTTAAAAAATTCCATCTGACGTTCACATTGACTACTTCACTTCATCGCTTTGTCGTATGCAGCATTTTACACCAATAGAAAATTCACGCATATACATATATGCATACATTTTATATTTTATATGCAAGCAAACCTTACAAAAGTGATTGCTAGGCATAACTTTCTGTTTGCTCGTTGTGTGTGTTTTGCTGATCGATAATTTGTAAGAGTTACCGGTAAATAGCGTGCATCTGCATAAATGTGAGCGCACTAAAATTTTAACCCCTGACGTAAAGAACAAAAGTTCCTATTTACGTGTTTTATTAGATTTGCAGATGCGTGGAAACCCTTAATCCAAAACATTATCGTAATGCTTCGATGGCTGATAAGCATAATTTTTTCTTTTTCCATTATAATCCTATGTGCTTGAGATTCATATCAATAACAATTTGCTTCGTTAAGAAAGACATTTATCCGAACGTATAGCGTTTGAATTTTTATGCCACACAACAGGAGGTCTTTAATAAAGTGAGTGAGAGAATAAAAGAATCACTTGACTTAAATGACTGTAAACCTATTCAACGTTACACGCGAGAGAAATCTCATTCGGTGCTTATCGTTGGCAAAGCGAAAGAGGTTTAGTTTATTATAGCAGTAATTTAAAAATACACACACATAAATTTTATTAAGTACTTTAAGTTAAGTACACGGCGAATTTAGTGGCTACGACTAGAAACATCCAACATTCAGAATTGCTGCATTTAGGCGAACACCAACCAGAACAGAGAATTTAGAGAATTTCGTTATACCTGGCACGGGAGCCGCACCAGTGCCATCTGCTCATCTGTACTAATCATCCTCGAATTTTTAATCGAATAAACGAATTAATGAAAGTAGGTGGAAGCACCTGAGCCTTTAATTCAGTGAGATCCGTATATATAAGCTTTTACCAACTACCAAGGCCTAGTCATACGTGCAGAAGTTAAACTCTTGTTGACTATTACGAACTAACTATAATTTAAGGCTTGAGCAATGCTTGCAGACAGATAGACGGACATGCATAAATCGTTTCAGACTTTAATGCTAACCAAGTCTATGTATACTCCAAGGGAACTTCGAGGCTTCTTTTCGGGTCTTGAAAACGGTTTGAAAAAATGAACATACGTCCAACTCCTGGTGGAGGGTGTGAAAAAGTACGGCTTTAGGGTTTTTGAGTAGGCCGCCCCCATTAACTCATCATATGTCTAACTATTTCCAAAACAGTCTGTTTCACTTACACGAAAGTGCGAGTAATATAGTTACGTGTGTAAATATACAACGAAATTATAAAAATAACGCTTTAGTGTATAATTTTTAGGTGAGCTCTTACTGATTACCTATTAGGGATAGATGATTGGATTTTTAACTCCGTTTAACCTCTTGTTTAGTTTCGATATTATGAAAACATCTGCTAGAGTTTGATCATCGGATTGACCTCCGACAGCGCAATTGGCCTACTAATGTAATTGGAATATGAAAGCATATGAAAGCATGGAATCTAAAGTAGTAGTTCTAAGCATGTATCGTCTTGTTGTCATCATATACGAATATATTCTTTGAAATTATTCTTTGGTTTCAAGTAATGTGTTAAAATTTATGAAAGCCATTATGAAAACCATTTTGTGTTATACGAAATTTAATAATTAATTGGTTGAGAAATTGGTACGCTTTCTGTTAACAAGCTAGCAGACTGTAAACACACGTGGCCCACATAACTTGCATTCCATTGGTACGACAAAATGATGGTTAGGTAAGACATGAGAACCTTTTTGTAAAAACGTAAGTTTTTTAATCAAAAGCCTATGTTTGTCACTTTCCGCCGACGAACAAAACAATCATTAACAATATTTAATGTCACCGCATCATTTTAAAATCACATGGTGCTTGAAATCTTTACCATATGATTTCGTTTTGTTTATGTAAACACTGTCGTGTTGCTTATCAATGCAAACACATGCAGCAGAGATAAAAGTTTGCAATCGACATTCACTTCTGCACTAATGAATGCAAGCTATATGTTCGACTGTATGTATGTGAAAACAGATAAACATATACGAGTAAGATATAAAGAGTGTTTAAAAATGTTTCCAAATATGGGAGAGTTGGATCGATAGGGACGTCTGAGTTAACGTGAAAGATGGAACGCTATTGCATTATCAGTCATTTGACTGCTTGTGCTTTCATTCTCTACATCGGCTTATATTTGTTTAGACAAAAAGTGTGTTAAGAGTTTCTTGATATGATATCGCATTGAATCAAATGTTTATCAAACAAGCGTCCTTAAGTAGGTATGCAGGCGCATTGCCATATACATATAGGCATAGATATGATGGCTATACACGGACAAAAGTCCAAGTTCCATAATTTTAAAATAATTCTTAATGTAAAGCCCAGTAAATGGTGCCTATGTTCGTTGCAGTAAGCGTTCGTGCTTTCAATCTATAATCTCCTAGTACATAAGTAATACATAATTCCATAAGCTTGTTGTTGTCTTGAAGATTCGTATCGTCGCCAACTCTGGATGAGTTATGAGTGTTCATTCGTTCTAAGAGAATATGCGCTTAATTCTTTTTTTACACATTTCAGCTGGCATTAATTCCAGGAGGAGAAGCAGGAGGATAGCTTCGTTATACATAATTCAGATGTATGTACAGCTAAGGTCAAGGTTGACTTGTTCTATATGAATGTGGACGTCCCGTCGTCAACGATTACTTAGTAATCTGCTTCTAATCGATACAAGCGAGGAAGTTGTTCTTTGTTCGTGACTTGAAGGCTACTCGTTTATTTCCTTACGCTGGCCCAATCCAAAAACATCCTTAACAATTCAAATATTCGCAGACGGTCGCAAATTTTTTTTTTTTTTTTTTGATTACCAATGGCTCAAGGGATGTGACTCCATCCGCGTACGTCGCTGATTGTCAGAAAGAAGAGGGGAGAAAGGAAGAGGGAGCAGATCACAGCTTGTGCGATCAACGAGCCACAATTGCGATAACCACACAACAAACATAGTTCAGATAGGCGAATTGAGCCCACTAATGCCGACCTGATAATCAAGCCTCTTAGCTGCTTGACTTTGGGGCTATGTACTGATGGACAGATGTTATTTGGTTTAAATTTCTTTGCAAAACAAGCGAGAGACCTCCGCGTGTATTGAAAACAATCGTTTACTGTATTTATTTCGAATGCCATTGTCATTATAAAACGACGAATATGTCTTGAACCTACTTTGATCCTTCGCTATGAGCTCTGTTGGATATGCGCCTATCATGTCCTCTATGCGCTTAAAATACAGAAGGAAAAATATTCATATTTCTAAATACTTGAAACAGTGTGATGTCATATCAAAAAACCTTTAACAGAATTTTTGTTCATACAAATGTATGGGAATAGAAGACAAGTGGCTGCTAATGGAGCAGCGTCGTATTAATAGAGACATCGAGGAGTCCGTAATGACTGAACTGTTTTCTAGTTGTAAATTTTCTTGAGTAATTTTGTTATATCACGCCTTTATTGTATAACTATTTCCAATTTTGACATTTGAGTGCACGATGACTACGCACGCATTGTGTTCCGGTCTTCATTAGATTTCAGACGTTATCTCTGTGACTTTATTTCATTTATCATGAATGTCTTTTATTTTTTCCGTCTGAATGTCTTTTATTTTTTCTTCATTATTTTTCATGCGTGCCCGAATAGTTAGTCGATATGCTTTCTTGGACATCCATTAAAAAGTATTAGTTAAAAATTTGTCGTCTTTCGTATTACTAGGGCATCTACATTTCTGCCTTACGTTTGTTCTAATACCATAACTGTTTTACTTTCGTTTCTTTTTTACTTATTCCTTCTCCGTTATACTAACATAACGGAGGAGATGAATACTTATTTTCTGCTTGACTACCAAAACTTGTTTCATGAGATAAATAGTGGAAGACGGCCGGTGCCGTTGTATTTCATGTTACCTAGAGCACGTGTCGGAATTGAGAATTTCCATATCTTCAGTTTATTTCCCTTTAAGTTTTTATTTAACTTTATAGATATGTATAAGTAGTTTAAGATAAATTGTTCTAAGCGTGTAAACAGTGTATGTTTTAATTTCGATTCTTTTTTCTTGGATTTATTATTAATGAATAAAATGAAATGCGATTAGCATACGCTATATGCACAAGCATTAGTAAATAAATTCATTTGAACGCCTTAAATGAACAGATCTATAAAACAAGTTTTTTCCTTTTATCGACAGTTGGCAGCATATAAAAATAGTTGATTATTCAATTAGCTTTATGCCGTAGTCATAAACGAAGCTTTTTAATTGTTCTTGAATTAAGAAAGAGAAAACCAACAGAGGTATTAGGGTAGGGAAATCTTGTCCCACATCCCTTAGATTACGTTTGGGATTGAGGGGCATTTTCCCAACGATGTCCACATTATGGAAAATTTCGTTTCATACAGAGTCAGGCAGTTTTCATGTACACATTATATCAGATGTATGATTGCCGCGATAATGTAAAAAATTGTGAAATTGCTGACTAATTGTGTTCGTATCAAAGAATAGAAGGAGCGCGTTTTTATACCTTACACCCTTTGTGGTGCAAGGGTATATTAAGTTTGTGTGGATGTAAGCAAGGACTTATGAGAGACCCACCCTTTATTATATCAATCGTTTCAGTCGATCACTTTTTGAATCGATCTAAGCTTGTCAGTCCATCTCTTTGCCTGCTGATCGATCGTCTTTATATTCTTGTGTTCAACCTACACGTCGCAGTTTTTAATTTATTTTAATGAATTTTCTTACACTGACTCCGATCGCACCACTTTTTCAATCACTTCTTACGAAACGCCTTACTTTGAAAAGTTGTTACTTGAATAACTGTAGGGTGGTGCATGTTGTTACATGTTTTAAATTAAACTGGTGAACTTAGTCTCTAATGATCCCATGTCAGAATACAACAGCTATGGAGTGATTTTCACGTGTTCCACTTAGGGTGGCGGCCTATCAGGAAAATCCTTATTCAGAAGCTGAATTTTAATTCTGTAATGTTTCGGAACAGAGAATTGACAGATGGCGTAATTAATCTCCTGTTTGACGTCGATTAAATATCGATTGAATATTTTCAACTCTCTTTTCCCCCTTTCGCTATTCGCAAAGCAGTTCGGACCCTTCCTTCGCGCACTTGTCACGTCGCACGCGCCCTTGCCTACCACACATGGAAGTGAAACCTTAAATTTATATATAAGTTTGTATATATATATATATGTGCATATGTATGTGTATACATTGGTATATACATATACAAAGTTTTCCAAAAAAGAGTATGAAAGGATCTTTTATTTTCTATTTAAATAAAAATTTTTCAAGTTAATTTCATTGGAAATTTTGCAAATTAAAATAAATGTATTTAAACTTTTAGGCGGCCGAAGAAAGGAAAAACGGGGGGGGGGGGATAAAAATTGAAGTAAACTTAAGAAATGTCGAAAGGAATTTCCCAATTTTCACAAATGAATTTCCATGCACATATGTACACCGATAAGTGAGTCTATATATATTTGTGTAATGTTGATGTGGGTGAAAAGATGACGTAAATAAGTGAAAAACTACAGAAATTCAATTAAGTTTTACCATTAAGGAGAAAAATTCCTTTACGTACATGCTCGTCGGCAAAAGTTTTCTGCACTTTTACGAAATTTTCAAAATGAAAACTATTTTCCCTCAATTCCCACCAACACAAGTCTTTTTCCCATTACCTCCTATCCACTCCCTGTGTTAATTCACTGACTCAACAACTTTTCCCAAAATAGAAACAAAAGCATCCAAAAACATATATTTTAAGTTGCAAAAAAAAAAAAAACAAAAACAAAAAAAGTGCAAAAGACAAAAAGTAACATTCAATTGCAATTCGTAGGATGTGTGCGTTATCGAAATGCCAAAGGCAAACACAAACGCATATATGTGTAGATTTGCCACACCATCGGCAATTGGAGTTATGATACAGTGATGCATAGCTTTTATAAAAAAGTGTGTACACATTTATGTAAGTGCATAGCGATGTATCCAAATGAGATTATGGCGAAACATTTGATTTTAAAAGAAAAAAATTAACTGGAACTGTGTGTTGCAACTCAATAATAAGCTTACAAAAATATTCTAAGTTTTAATTAAAAAGTTCTAGATACGAAGCATCAAACCACTCAATTCGTTTCCGACGTTCTACCACGCCTTACGTTTTCATTCATTCACTGAACCCAACGTAAACAGCTGCAATATACAATAATTAAGGATTTTGAGCAGTAATGGGCAAGTAAGGGCAGTATGGGTTATAGGATGCCTTACGAAAAGGAAGGAGAAGATAAATAAAGCCCTAAGTAGATACGTGTCTCATGCATATAGTGTAAATGAAGCGTACGATTTGATTCAGCATTGTTGTTCATTCCAGTTCATTTTATTCAAGAGCAGGTTGTTGTTTGTGGTGGGGTTCTATAGGTCAAAGGCTTCCTCTTGAGCTCAGAGAACGTGGTCTACATTTTCAGATTGTGGCAGTTATTAAGCGTTTTTATCTGTACATAACATCAAGCAAGAAAAGTATTTTGTAAAAGCACTACTACATACACACTTAACGTTCCAATGTGTAAGAACTTCCTAAAGGCCACAACCTTCTATGCAGTCACACAAAAGTGTAGCAAGAAGATTTATTTTTCATTTCTTAGTTAAGTTTTCGTTTCTTCTCTGTTTTAGTTTTTTATATTTCACCAGCAACTGAAGGAATGTCCATTGCACGGGCGGACAGGGTGATATGCGAGCGGGTAGGAACGCCGAGGAAACCCTCTTTACGTTGTTGGTGCAGGCTCTCAAAGGTGAGAGCCGATATGCGTATCGCATGCGGGAACTAATCTACCTCGGGGCGCTGAGTTCTTTATTGTCACACTTCGGCACCATCGGGTTAAGCGTTCACGGCTGTGTATCCATATAAAGCACTTAGACACATCTGTCGCTTACGCTGGAAATATGGAGAGCAACAAAATTCGTTTCGCCCAGAAGACCTTTCAGTGATATTAGTTACGCAGGCCAATAAACTACCAGTGGCCTCACATGGCACTGATATACACGGTGGCTATTTAAACAAGTTTTTTGTTGTTTGTTTTTAGCGAGTGGACATCTTCAAAGATGTGATTCCTCAGTACTGGCAAAGCACAACGAAGGGCTTGAAGGATCTTACATCAGCTCTCTTATGTCTGACGAAGCACGCAGAGTATATAGAGGGAAACGACCGGTACCAGGATGCTCAGTCGGATTAATTGCAGACCAGTTGACGATATGCGGGAGTTAGCTGATCATCTGGAAGTTATTCTAATACGTTCAGTAGATCATCACTACAATAGTGTGTCTTACGAAATATCGGATTGTATTATCGGTTGTTTTTCCATAATAACATCTTCTCTAGAATTTCATTTTAGCTCTCGTCTACAAATATCGATTGAGCGTTTAAAACTACTTCCTAATAACAAGTCACACACACGTAAAAATTATTTGCACTAAGAGATGATAAATAAACTCCTTGTATTAGTAAGATCTACACATATTTGCTAAGACGTTATAAATGAAAAAGGAAAAAAAGAAATTTTTGAAAAGTTCAATAAGCAAGTAACCGAAAAAATATACAAGTGATGAAAAAAGTTGTAAACAACCGACAAAATATTCGAAATTGCAAATTCATCTGTTATGTTATGTGCATAAGTATATTGAAAATGAGGAGAAACTCTTACTATAATTCACACGCGCACATATATCTATATATATATGTATGTATGTATGTATGTATGAACTTTTTATACTAATGCTGATGCACTTTCGGGTTAAAGATATATGTGTATATACAAAATTTACACTTTCTACGCCTGGTTGCCGCGTCGGCGGCTGTTATTATAATATTCCCTTAGCTGTAGATAGATTATGGCCGAGCTGTTAAGGGAAAAAAAGTTTTCTTTTTAATGCGAAATTGATGAAAGCTTAAGTAATGTTTAAATGTGCCACTACTGACTTTCTTATAGAAAGGAAAGAATCGTTGGTAATAACGATGGCTGGAAGCAGATATTAAAGGAATACGCTTAGCCGAAGCTAAATGAATAAAGACTTTATGTATGGTTAGACGTACCATACGTGCAAATTTCGGAAAAGAGAAAAGCGGCAGAGGGAGGGAGGGGAATGCATTGAGTTTAAGTCGAAACTTTTCTGACTTTTATTGACTGGATTAGCATGGGGCAGACATTTCGAAAGATAGCAGCGCGTAAAATGCTTTGGTTTTCTTAAAAAGGAAGAAAACATGTTGAGCTTCATCCCATCCTAAATTAGTGCAGAGTTACGAGTTCGTAATGAAAAAAGTTCGTCTTTAAAAGTGTCTTAGTCGGTTGCTGATGCTAGAAACTATAACAATATATGGTCGAAATCGTTATATATGTTAAGAGAATTTAAACGTTGGAAGAAATCTACTTTTTGTTTCAATTTCGTTTTCATTCCTATTTTACATTTCATTAGTTTATATGATGAACCGTAGCATCCGCCATACCTGTCTGTAATATTGTCTTTTTTTACAGAAACGCGAATAGAGGCGTTCCGATAAGAAGCGTAGAGGTGGAATAGCAAAAAAAATACTTAATAGCAATAACTATAGTTAAATACACATATGTATGCTTGCACAAAAATTTTATATGAACATAAGTTCAACAAGCAGTGGCAATGAGTAAGAAACCAAAAATTTATTACATGTAAGAACATGATGAATGTGGGCTCTCAATGTTGTGGATACATCTATATATATATATATTTATATATATATATATATATATATATGTATATATATGTCGATGTATGTGCGCGCTTTCTGTAGTGAAGTAATATCAAAATTTTTTCTTTCGCAAAATTACTACAATCTCATTATTTTTGTGAAACTTTTTGTTTTTTTCTTTCTTTTTCTTCGTCGCATTCTTAAACATCTTTTTTTCGGCGAGAGAGTTTTGAAAAAACAAAAAAAAAAAAAAAGAAAAGATATATATATAAAAAGTTTTAAAGAGTTTTTCGTATTCTTGCTGTAATTGTTGGTGGAAAGTTAAACTGAAAAGTAAGTAGAATAAGCAGAAAGAGAAAAGTCAACGAGTGAAAACATCCTTTTATTCATTTCTCAAATAAAACTAGGAACAAAAAGAAAGTAATGATGGACGGACTTTCTAGAACAAATGAATGCGAGAGCCAAGGAAGAAAAAAAGTTGCCGAATAAGAAAATGTGGCAAAAAGATGTTAGCGAAAAACTTGCGTTATTTTGCCCGAAAAATACTAAAAACTAAAGTTTTGGCTTGCAGCACATCTTAAATACCCACCTTAGTGCACTTTATTCGACGCCCCAATAGTGTACAACAACTAAAGGAGAACTTCGCCGTATGTGAATTATATGCAGGTTACACTTAAATGCATAATAAATACTTCAAGGCATGTGATAAATGCTTACTTATTTCATAATTGGGGGGAAATAACTACAGTCCGTGCTATTAGGTCCTCTTTCTTTATATATTTGTAAAAAATTCTTAATTATCTACGTTATATATTGTCTTAAGCAACTTGCTCTGTCGACTCGAAGTGTGCGGCTGACTGTTACAAATGAAACGACCAGACAATATTGCTCTTAACTGTTTTTGATTTAAAATTAAATGAAAACTTAACTAAAAGTAAATAAAAGTTTACACTTTTCGATATAGTATTCTGTACTTCAGTTTCGTTCTGTTATTCACTTTTTTGTTAATAGTTTTATACGAAAGTTATTTATTTTTTGTTACGGCTGTTGGCCGATGAACACTTTTCAACCCTGTGTTCAAGTTTGCCCGTGGATTTCTGAGAGTAAATGTATTTTTCTTTTGGTGGTTTTTTAAAAGATAATCGATGGTTTGTTAAAGTTAACAACAGTCGCTTCTTTTGCCCGTCATAAACATCACTGGAGGTATTTGTCATTTCCTGTCCAATAACTTTTTCAATGACTCTATGAAATGCGCACAAGTGCATCTGTGCGTTTCTCTCCGAAAATTACGACAAAGTACATAATTAGCTGAACACAAAGTGCCGCAATGCCTCGATATACAATACACATCTAGTGATTGTAATGGTGAATGGCTTTTAGCTACACCAAGTTTGAATGGAATCCGGTAAACTATTTTTAAAGTAAATTCATTTTTTATTTGTCATAAAAGATATTTACAAACCAATTGAGATCATTGTTGGACGAAATATTTCATAAATATTTCCTCTTCTCAACATCAAGGGTATTCTCACATTAATGAATAGAATCGGTTCGGAATCTTTTACTGATTAAAAATATTTCTATATAAACCGGTATTTTGTAAGATTTGTAAACCGTACAACGATATATTTAGTGAGTACACTACAATTATACTACACTCAGAACGACTCGAGATAAGCTACCTTTTATTATACCGATCGGTTCAGAATCACTTTCTGAATCGATCTCAACTTGTCTGTTCGTCTTGTTGTTTTTTTTTTCGTTTGTTCAGTCTATAGGCCGCATTTGTCGAGAGATTTTGACGGCGTTTGGCACACCGGCGAGTTTTGGCCCAATAACGAGTGCTAGTGAAAATATCGGACAGTTTTTTGTAGCACTTCACATATAAAGCTTTGTTTTGAGAAGGGATTATATGAATAACTGAGGGTGGTGTAGGGTATTTAATGATTGGCCGTCGCCTCCTACAATGTTCTTATATGTTTTTTTATGAACCGTACAAAATTAACGGCATTTGTAACATTTATATTTGTAAAATTTGGGAATTACAAAGCTTTACCTACATACACTTTTATTATGTCGAGCGATTCAAATTATTTTCTGATTTGTTTTAAGCATGTTTGTCCGTCCGCCTGTCTTATGTCTTTTTGCTCTAAAAATGAAAACTATTGAAAATGAATTAGATCGGACTACTTTCACGATAACTCCCCATATAAGGTTTTATGTGGAAAAGTCGTTATATGAAAAAAATGGCGATATTTAAAATTCCTCCACTAAACTCGCTGATTAATAGTGTTTTATATTTCGCATTTATATATAGCATTATAAATTGATGTGGAAAATTTGAATCGGATGGGGCAATTTTTCGAAGCCCCCACCCACATAAGCATCCTACAAAACCTAAATTTTAAATAATAAAAAATTCCTAAATTCAATATTGACCTATAAGTCAATTTTTTGTATTCCATCACACATAATGGTTTTCATGGTACATAAGTCTTTAAGATTGAATGGTTGATGAAGCAAATTTGAATGAATTCGTCTAAGAGACGTTAGCAGTGCTAAACTGGGATATGCTACACTCTCCCCTATATTCGCGTATTCACCAGGCTTTAGCCTTTCCGATTGACAGTATTTTCAACCAACCACTTCTTGTTTGCCTGGACACTCCATTCCTATAGCAATATCAAAAACGTGGAGTCTCTCGGAGATAGCCTCAAAAGACCAATAGTTATGAAAAATGATAAAAGTTGTGGCTAAGCATAGGCAATATTTTAAGTAAAATATCTTGTGGAACTTTTTTTTAAATAAACGTTCAATTTTTTAAGAAGAATTTATTATTTGATCAATTTTTCACGTACAAGTGAAGTTATAAGTTTTTCAAATTGCTTGCGTATTTCATAGATAAAAGCATGTCCGAAAACTTGAATTTAAGAAACCTCCATAAAATCGTGGGTAAGTAGAAACTGTAAATTATGAAGTAGAATAAAGGAGAATGTGAACTCCTAACGTTATAGAGTTGCTACCAGAGCTGCCATAATCTCTTTACAAGTTATTGCGGAAAGTGAAGGCGAAGAGTTTGGCGTTAGCTTCTTTGATTAACTGGTTTATGAATCTTGTACTTCCTTTATAGCTTCGATTTTACCATAATGTAAAGATATTGTAACGTAATAAACTTGAAGGATGGATCTGTGTATGGGCCTTCATAAATAGGTATTCATTCCAAGAATGCTTCGAGGAATATTCGTACATATGGTTCGAATATATTTCATAGAGCCGTACATTCAAATTAGCGCTAGACTTAAATTGTTTTCATTTACGAGAAAATATTACATTTACCATTGACGGCTTCTTCAATCTTAATCTCTGTCTATATAATATGTTCTCTGATTTCTGTGCGTATTATTGTTATCATAAAAATTAAGTGAGTTGTTTTAAATGAAAATTATTTTAATTGTTTACTTATTATATACATATAAGACGTTCTTGCTAATAAAGATGCATTCATGTGGACTCTGGACGATTCTAATCTAATAAATGTACATACACAATCACAAACGCCTACACGCATACAAAATTCAACTTTTTATATTATTTTTTGCATGAATTTTTATGTAAATTATATGAGTTACTGCATAAGCATCGTTAACAATATATTGTTGTGCTGATGTTTTTATGTTATTGCTGTTAAATATTTTCATAAAATTTGTGTTTTACATATTTACGTATGTATTTGCGTTTATGATGTATAAGTTTTTCACTTATAATCATATGCAGATACACTCGAGAGAGTTTATGTTGCAAAATTTTATATGCGTTTGCATGCTTGTGCTGCTGCTGATGGGTGAGAATATAATTACAAGCTATATAAGAGGCTAAAAAGAGGGAATAGGAAGCCAAGTTATATGTCATGTTTATGTATTGTTTATGTGAATAATACAAGAACAACAACCATAGCATTTTATTGCCAATAGCTGCTAAGTAGTACTCTATATATAAATATATATATATATATATATATATATATATATTTATATATATATATATATATATATATATATAAATATGTATGTATGTATACACATGTATATGCATATTTTTACCATCGTTATGACAGCAAACGTAGCACTATAAACACAACTACGTACATTCACTTACACGTTTATCTAATATGTATATACGCACGTATGCAAATTAGTGTGTAGAGGTATTATAAGTTTTTATATGTTTCCGTATTTGTTTGTTAGGCCTATTGTAAAATTATTTAATTAGGCTTTTGCAGTAGACTTTGGACTTTGTTGTTTAATCTATTATTATTGTTTTTTTTTTGTTTTTGTTTTTTTTTGGTTTTTTTCTTTTCTGTTATAAGTAATGCATATATGCACATTGTATGTATGAAAGTCTGCTTAAACATGCCCAGCATAAATTAATCCCTAAACAGTAATTTTTCATTATACAAAAAACTTTACTTGTCATGCATTCACTATTGTTGTTGGCGTTTCACTCGAAATATTGATAATAATAATGCTTAAAGATGAAAACAATAAAATTTTAAATATGTAGAGTGCCTAATCTCGTGCATTGTCGACTTATCTAAAAATATGTAGCAAAAGTTATATCAAAGTTAAATTGAACCATTACTTTCGCATCTTTAATCCAAACATAATGGCTTTGCATTAACATGACGTATCAAGTAACTTGCTCACAAGTATTAGGCTTAAGGTTTGTCTCATACCTAATGCAATGAGCATTTCTTCATATATGGAAATTATTTGGGTCTCAGAAATTGATTGAATTTAATAAACGAGTTTAGTTCGTCCTATCGGTTAGTTAAAAAAGATCTGCTGATGAGTACAACAATTAGAACATAGAACGTAGTTTTCTCTGTGTGCGCACAGATGTTTACATATTCTTTTGCCTCTGACTGTAAAATACTATAGTCAGCAAACGCAGAAGCGAAAATTTTGTCTTCGTTAGCGAAACAAGCACACATATGAAATGCATGTATTATTCTAAAGCTGGCAGTAGTTAATCCGTCTGTGGATGCTTGCTTGTAAGTAAAGCCACGCAAACAGGGCAAACAATATACAAAGAAGTAAGTTTTAATATCCGTAAATGTACGGATATATTTACATATATATATATATACCTATATAATATGGCACTCAATAACTTCGTAGGATTAGAGAGCACTTTGTTTTTGCAATTTGACCATTCAAACGCACCAATAATGCAGTTTAATATTAACTATGGATCGTTTGTCCGTCCTTCAAATAGTCGGTGAATATTATATGACGCGCATTCCAAAATTCACAACCTTGCCAATCAACAACGACTTTCGCCGGTTTTTATCCACTCGCCCGACTGTCAATTTGACTCCGGTGTGCAGTCGTAGAGAGCTTTCTCATGGGCAAAATGTTCTGATAGGATTACGATATTAGCTATTTTATGCAACTGCACATTACGGTTTGACCTACCGCATGCGGCCTCATTCTTCAGCGTTCCAAAACTATTTTGGGTACTTTTTCACGCATTTGATGAAACAACAGCCGATTTTGGGCCACCAGAGAATTCAGGATTGGCGATATTTGTACGGGCGCGTTTAAAATGCTTTATTGATGGGCGAAATCGAGATTTTTCCATTGTTTTGAAAACAACAAAAGTACTGTCACTAACAACAAGTCTGTCTAACTTGTAAATTAATCGTATGGGTCTACATTGCTTCCTACGAACTTATTGAGTGATATTTTATATACACATATATACACACACACATACTTATATTTATATATATATATATATATATATATATATGCCAAATATATGCGTATATACATTTGTATGCATATATGTTTACTTATATATATATATATTTATGCATGTAATATATGGAATATATATATGTAATGCTTATGCATGTGTGATATTATATGTATATACATATATTAATATATATATATATGTATATATTTATATATATATATATATATAAATGCATGTCTAAGGCGTGCATGTGTACGGTACCCTTGTTTGCATAATCTAGGTGTCTAAAAAGCATTTGTTGAAAATGAAATCTTTATTTACGGTCACATAAACTGAGTCATTTTTTCTCCGTTTTTTACTTTGCTCTTTTATCATAGTCATGTGGTTGATAATGATGATGATGGGCTGCTATGCTGGTTGGTATGCAAAAAATGTGTTGTAAATATTTGCGTAAAGTATTTTGTTTCGTTTTATCATTCTGCTAAGTGAGTATGTAATTGTGCTTGGTAGTTAGCGGCTGGCTTTTCCCAGTATGAGATAAGTGTAAAAAAAACAATTTAATTAAGCATTAAGATATTTAATAAGTAAATAGTTATAATAAAATATGGACACACAATTGTAAACGATAGAAGAAGAGAGACATGATGATTTTATTTCTTTCAATTAAGACTCATAATCTACTTCCATACCTTACCATACCATATCACTCATTTGTTCATTAATATCGCGAATAACTACGAACGCCCTCTTGCTTAGGCGTTTTTTATAACACAGTTAAAAGATACTTAAAACATGTCCGAAAGCAAAAGTTGAAAGCTACATGCCAAATATATATATAGATTGCTGATTCTTTGGAACTGCTTTTTCGGGAGAGAGAAAATAAATTCATTAGTGGAAGCATGACGACGGCAGTTGGACTCGCAGTCTTGTCTACGATCAATGGGTCGATACATACATGAAGCCATTTTCCATAGCTATGTGTTCATCGCCAGTACCACGTAGAGTTCTGTTGCCGCACGATTCGAGCGATCTTGATCACGGGACAAGGGAGGTAAACGTATATGTAGCGTGACGCGCATAGTCGCAACTACATAGTCGCGAGACCTAGCATTACATTAGTCTAAAAATGATACATTTTTTCAATTCACGTAAAGCTTTCATGAAGCGATTATAAATGAACATTAATGCCTTAAATGCCAAGTATATTAAATGGAAGTAAACGCAAAATTGCTTTCGTCTGTACCCCTAATCCTTAACTTTCTTTAACTTCATTTTAGGCTATGTTCCCCTACGGGGCATTGAAGATAGTCCTTAGAAGCATTACACGTGTAATGCGCTTTTATGTAAGTTCGAAATGCATCAAGTTCACGTCCTCGGTAGTTCTAGTGTTAAATATATTTCTAATATAATTATATAATCGATAAGCATATATATTGTGCATGGAAGATTTCTTATTCATGAGATATTGAAAGCTAAATACTGTCTACCCCTGCCATCGATAATAATGGTTTGATAAGCAGACAATTACTTATACCTGCACTATTGTTACATATATATATATATGTTACATATATATATATGTATATATATATATATATATATATATATATATATATATATATGTTCTATATACATAAATACAATTTATACACAAATGTAGATATATATATGTATAGGTATGTATATATATATATATATATATATATATACACAGTTATTATACTTCCCTTTATCATTTATCTTTATTGGCGGCAGGCATTTCTCTTGTTTGTTGCTTGCCTTTGTTCAATCTTCTTCTTCGTCGTCGTCGCCGTATTATGTTTTAGCTTATCTACACCGATTCGTATGTATATATATATATATATGTATGTATATATATATATGTATGTATGTATGTATATATATATATATATATATGTATATATATATATATATGTATGTATATATATATATATGTATATATAATCATACTTTCAATAGTAGGTTGGTTGGTGTGTGTTGTCCAAGCAAATGGTATTTTGTGGTTTTCATGGCGAATATGGTTGAAATTTGATGATGTAGCCTTTATTGCAAATGCGGTTATTTATGATGGACATCGAGTTTAAAATTTTCTACATCTACACATTTGCACAATTTTCTCTATCTAAATCAATGCAAACATTCACACGTCGATTTATATATGCGTGTGTCTATACGAAAGCTTTGATAAGAGTTTTCTACATGTCTACGTAGCATTTTATTTATAGATTATACTGTTTTATATAACCAACCTTTTTACAGGGTTTATAAACCAAAAAGAAAAAAAAGATTTAAACAACAATAACAAAGTACAAAACCATACATTAATAATTTATGGTAATTAATGGTCTAGAATATACGTATATGAGAAAAAAAAAAAAAAACACAAAAATTAATTCTTATATAATCATTTGTGGTTAAGAAGCAGAGTGATTTTTTAGCGACATTTATGATGAAGGTTTATATAGATTTTCAATAAAATCAGTACATATTTATTTAAATTTGTGTATTTTCGATTTTAACACTCTAAGCCACTTATAATACGGTTGAAGTTAATGCGGATGTGTGCAATATTCCGAACAAATTTAGCGTAGACTTGTATGTCATTACGTTAATTGATTCATAGTCGCTTTTTAAATCGATTTAAAGCTTATCTATCCTGTTTACCTACACGTCTCTATTATTTTTGTGTCCAATCTAGAGCTCGCATATTTCGAAATATTTTTATGTACGACATGATCTTGGTAGTCTGGTGTGTTTTTTGCACGCTTACAAGGCTTACGCAGCCTTTTGAAAATGTTCATGGAATGGAATCATTTTTCAATCCATCTCTCATACTTGCATTCATACCAAAAACAAGTCGTTATACTAAAACGAAAATTTATTTTTTTTAAGATTTTATACCGAAAATTGACGTAAAATTGTGATGGCTTGTACGTTTAGTGTTATAGATTTCGATTACGTTGGTCTATTCTCTGAATCCTTCTTCGTGTAGAATCTCTTAAGAAAAGTGAAAATATTCGGCATCAACCTTTTTGATATTTTGTTGGAAAACAGTCAGATATTTAAGGTTCAGGCTTGCCCGATTACACAGATTTAACTTTTGCATTGATGTACTAATCAACTAATCAACTAATGAAAGTTCATTATTTGTTTTTTTTTTTTAATTACATCCTAAACTTAAATTAAATTAAATGTTTCTCTATCGTTTATCGCAAAATTTAAAATAAAAATGATCAAAACATTTTCTCAAATATATTTCAATGGTTTCTTCATCTCTTTGAAGCCATAAATGTTTCATAAACAAACGATAAAATTAATTAATTATAAGTTCTGTCTACAATAAATTAAAATATTTAACAGATATTACCACATATGTGTATTATTTTTTAATTATTATACTATATGATGTGTATATATATTTTTTTACTACCACACTAATAAAGTAATTTTTTAATAGTACGGTAATTAAATGTCCGGTCGATATCGTATCGCGTCATATATATAAAATCAGTTAATACGTTAGAGATTTATGGTTTAATTTTGAATAATTTTATCTAGCATGTGTGTGCGTACACGCGTGAAATTAATAGCACGAGCCATTGAAAAAAAAAAATTTATATAACTTGAGTTGTTATAAATTAAATTGTTTGTTAAATATCGGTCCACATTTTCCTCCACAACCACAACTATTCCAACTATTAAAAGTGCATTGATATTGCGTAAGTAATTCTTTTAGTATTTCGAGTATAATTGTATAGTTTTCTTTAAATGTGTGTGTGTGCACGTTGTTTACGAATGGCAAATGAATCGAATAGAAGTTGCACAATCTGTCAGTCTTGGTTTATCAAGGCGTACATTTTTTTTTAGCATTTTATCAATGCGTTCGATATTTTAACTCTAATGTGCCTTCATTTTTAACTAAGTTACATGACTCGACAAAGTTTGAGTTTTAAGTGCTAGCTTTTCCGATAATTTCCTGAAGTCTAAAACAACTCAAAGTCTATCTCATATAATTCTTAAGTATTTAGCAACTACAGATGTAATCAGGTTGACGGTGGGTTGTTCTATAATTTGCCGTCTTCTGGGCCTTTTCAACTTTCACTCGCTTTCAATTTTAAAGTTATTGCTATTCGTCTAAGTATCGACTGATAATATTTATATGGCTTCTAATTTAGGCATCAACGTATCTCTAAAAAAGCATTTTATCCCTCAAGTAGGCAAAGTAAGCCAATGCTGTTTAGTTACCAACACACAATCACAATAATTGACGGATTAATCCATTTTTAAGAGACAAGATATATTACTTTCACAATGTCGAAGTTTTTTCAACATAACATCATTCATTCTCTTCCTCGGAAATCGGACTGCAAGGAAGCACATATCAAGTTTTTGTTTTTCTATCGAAAATATCTGATCTCATGGGAGTTGAATAGACAGCTGAAACAGTAAGTAGTAACGAACGAGAATATGTGCTTTTATTAGCTAAGGTTGGGATTATTTCAACATCAAAAAGGTAAAAAATTATCGCATGATGTAGTGCAAAAATTATCCCATGCAAAATATTGCAAAGTCAACCTTAATGTAGACAATTAAGAATTTTTGAAATTCGCATCAAATTGTTGCGAATGAAAACCGTATAATCGATGTAAGGACAGCAATATTAAAAAGCCACATATAAGAGATGTTTATTTATGGAATGTAGAAGTAAGTCTTTCGTTACTAGTGATGTGAAAATATGCCGAATTTAATGGGATTTGCAAATTCATACTGGCCAGAAGAGTTGAAATGTAGAGGCGTTAATTTCCACAGAAACTTACAATGCCATCACATCGACACGTTTAAATTGTGTTCGCGAAAATATTTGATCTAAGCTGAATGTAATCCTATATATATATATATATATAAAATTAAAATACAGAAAATGAAGTAATTTTTGAGTGCATGCTAATGAAATTAAATAATTTACATAAACTTAGCAACAATTAATAATTTGGTCAATTAGTTTGTAAACAAATATAAAATATTTATATAATACATAAAAGCGTGCATTTATAAATTTAATAATTAGTTTATTTTAATGCTATACGTTGGAGTGCAGATGTAATAAATTTTTATTTTAAGAATGATTGCCAACGAATAAACGAGAGGGAGAGTGTTGTTGACGGGCAACGATAACGAGGGTGAGACCACCGACCTTGTTTTGCTGCCAATCGGACTTTGCTCTACTGCGTTACTCGAAAGCAGCAGCAGCAGCAGCACATACGTAATTTATTGAATGTTTTTGCTTCGTTTTTTCGTTTATTAATCTTTTGGCAAAAAGATAAGAATTTTATACATTCAGCGTTATTTTCATCGTGTGTGTTAGGTTATTGGTATATGTTAATGTATTAATTAACAAAAGGGAAATTAGAAAGTAGCTCAATGGTTATGAACGAATAGCGTTGTAATTGATATGAGTTTTCCGGTAAGTTGTTTAAGCGATATACGCAAAAGGCATAAATATTGTAATTAGATATAAAGGGATACGCAGTTGTATTGTTAGAGAGGAACGAATATGATATTTGGGTCACGTCCTATCGTTAGCGTCCGTCATGTTTAAGTTCATAAAATATTTGTAAAGCACTAAAGCGATTCGACGCGTGCTTATCAATTTATACAAATTCCGATTATAACCACAAAACATTGATCGAAAATCGTTATTAAAATTAAAATGCTTGTAAATTGATGCCGGGTTTATTTTTACAACGCACGTATCAAGTGCATGCCTTACAATATTATCTTACCATAAAGCATTATATTTTTACTTTCTGTAATGGAGTAATGGAGTGGAGCGCTGTCGTATTAATGTTATTGTCATGTACTAGTGGTGAGGCAAAATTTTCTGTTAGAAAGCTATCCACCACCAACAGACAACCAAGCGATCTAATATGATTGATAGAATGAAAAATGAATTCTTTAACAAAAGCAGTTGCTTTGCAGTGCGGACTCTTATAACAGATGAAAATATTTGAATATACATACAAACAATAAAATACAGAAGAATATCAAATACACATAACGGAATAAGTTTGCAAAAGATATCGATATCCGGATAAAGACTTGCACGTTGAGTGGTTGAAATAATGGAAAACTATATTGGATTTAGGATAACACTATCGCTGATTAAATCAATGAGTTGCATTTATTACTGGTCTTGTTTTAGTGAGAGGATAGAAATGCTTGATATTATCTCAGTGGTTGCAGGAAACTTTCCATCGATATTCAATGCGAACTTCTCTCGATATAAAGACGAAATAGAAATCACGTACGATTAACTTTCGTTAAAACAATTGGTCATCTGTAATAGTTTATCATATAGACAAACCTTAAATGGTGAATTTTTAATGTTTGTAGAGTGAATGTGCCCATGAGAAGGAATGCAAATAGACCTACTTATTATAATGCGCCATTGAACAGACGTAAACACACGACCGTTGTCTCATTTTAAAAAAGCAAAACCACTAAAGATATCATATAGCAGAGAATCTTAATTATTGACTATCAGATATTGAATCAAAGCTCATTTATTATTTTTTAATTTAATTTAAGAGCTTTTTTCTTTTCTGTGTAAAAAACCATTTTTGTATTGGTATTTGGTTTTGGTTAGTAATTTTATTTTGTATGACGACAAAAAAATTTCCAAATATATATGTATACATATATATATATATATATATATATATATATATATTTGAGGTTTTTATATGTTTTGGCACGCGTTAATTTCAGCTTTACGTGCATTTGTTGGCCTGTGTTGGATATGAGTGTTAGTGTGTTAAAAATTATAGTCATGAACGGTACACACCTGGGTTTTGTTTTAGTCTTTGGCCGCACCTAATAAGTTTTTTGCTTCATTTCTTGGCTACGAATGCGCCAAATTAATCTTTTTTATTGTTATAATGACGCTATATAAGAACAACTAAGAAAATTATATTCTGCTGTGACCGAATTTTTTGTACCCGACACCTTGATCCTGATAAACGATAAAAAAAGGGAAAGTAAACTTTTCTACTCGGATGCCCGTGTGTGTAGTTTATGAATAATGTGCAAAAAGTACGGGGTGTTATCGGTTTATGTTGCGCTTTAGGCGTGTCCTTTGACTGATTTGGTATATTTTCAATGCTAACAAGAACTTCCAACGTGTTTGCCACATTTGAAGGCGATGATGCAATTTTTTGTCAACGGGTGAAAATTTTACCAGAGATATTACGTAGACAGTCAGACGGACTGAGGGATAGACGAAGACGCTTCGGTGAATTTTATACCGGTAACGAAGATATGTATTTCACGAGGTCTGTAAAGCTTCCTTCTGAGGGTTCCGAGCGATAGATAAAAAAAGAAATTTTGATAATGTTGGGTGCGAGTGACTGATCTTTTCCAATTTTGTGTGGACGCAGTAGGATCGCTCATAGAATTTGCGCGGGTAATAGTTTTATTTGCTATACTTTGTGAGTAATAAAGAGACAACGTTTTTTTTTTTCTTCCAAAAGCAAAAGTAGTCGTAGTTTACTAATGTTTACCCAAATCGATTGAATATAGAATGCCAGACGGACATGTGTACAGTGATTTGATTGCAATGCTTATCTAAAGTGAATACAGTTTATAGGGTCTCTGAAGCGTACTTTTGGTCGCTGCAAACGTTTAGACAAAATGAATGTACCCTATTATTGCTTGGCGGTTGGTATCAAAAAGAAGAAAAAATCGTTTTGCCATAAACTTTGGCTGGGGGTTTTTAAGAGCATTTGCTCGTTTTTCAAAATGATTTTCGGT
This sequence comes from Glossina austeni, assembly GCA_000688735.1. Taxonomy (NCBI): domain Eukaryota; kingdom Metazoa; phylum Arthropoda; class Insecta; order Diptera; family Glossinidae; genus Glossina; species Glossina austeni. The sequence continues at coordinate 671,718 of KK502476.1, read as the reverse complement.
TTTATAAACGAGTGATCATACGTCATAGATACAAACAGCGGCCAGAGCAGGCAAACGATTAACAAGTATAGGCACCTGGCAAGCGCTGCGTCAATGGTAATTTTCTTGATTCTTTGTACGAAAGATCGATCATGCAAAAAAATTTAATAAATTCAAAAAAATTTTCAATAATCTATTAAAAACAAAGCGGCGGTGCTACAACCCACTTCCATGGACTCCGATGGGAGTACTCTTACTGGCTGAAATTTTCTGCCCAAGTTTGTCCAAAACAAAATAATGAAATCATGCAATAAAGGCCGTGGGATTTGATTAAAAAAAAATCTCGTCGGCTTCAGAGTCTTTTTCGCAAAAGTCGGCATGCAGTCAAAGATAACCATTCAAAAAAAAATCGATGTAAAAAGATTCATAACCTCGCATTGCATCTTAGGCTTCGAATTTTTATAGTCATTGTATGTGTGTTTCAAGTAAATAAATTTCGCTTATAGAAAAAAGTTGATTGCCTGGTAAAGCATATCTGGTCTAAACTGCAGCTGATGTTAGGTTAAGATAAGCAAACCCCAACGTTATCAAGAAAAAAAAAATATATAGAAAAATGAAAACTAAATGCACATATGTAGAGCTTGTTTAATATTTGCACAATTAATTGGGTCGATGATGTTCACCCTAACAATTTTTGCATCTATTTACTATTTGTTTTCAATGCTGTATGCTGGGTAGATGAAAGTTTCATTAAGATATTATTTTAAACGTCCAATCATGTTATTCATCGCTTCTATATAAAAGCCTTTTTTCCTTTTTTTTTTTTTTGTAATATAGACCAATCACTTATGGGATATCTCCTCTATTTATGTAACACGGTGATGGTCAGAAAGAAGAGAGGAAAAAGAAAGAGATAGGAAGGTAGTGGCTGCAACCTGGTGGGTGGCTGACCACTCACCACAGCTACGATCAAAGTAAACTCTGCCGCATTTAAGATGTGAACACCGACTTGGTAGTCGCGATTCTTACCTACTACCTACAGTTACTCATGTGGACAACAGCTTAAATTTGTGATTAAAAGTCATCATGTGTATTATAGGAATTCAAAGAGTCTTGTCTTTTAACAGTTTTCCTTTCCTTCAGCAAACGTGCTGAAGAAGTGACGTAGATCACGTTTAAATAATTCTTTCTCTAAAGTCACTTGTAAGAAGAAAAGACTTCCGCATCCTTCCTAAAGGAGATGGTATTGATTAAGAGAAAATTTTGTTTTTTCTTCTTAAACATAGAATGAGAAAATTGTATGTTATCGGGGATATAAGTGGAATGAAACTCACGATTTTATTTGATTTTCACAAACTCTTTCCCTTCTCAAACAAAATACTTATCTTTGGCGAGGAGTTTTGAGGATGCCACTTTATCCACCAGTACTTGGACTTGGACAAGCTGGCGAGCAACTCAAAAATTGAAAATTCCAGTCGCCTGATAAGCATCGTTATAGGTTTCGTTACAGGAATGCGATGGAAGCATCTTTTATTATCCCTCTGTTATAATGCAAAAAGCAATTCCTCTCCCGTTTAACGGAACTCCCTTCCATATAACATCAAATGCAATTCTTTGTACAGCAGAGAGAGTCGAATTTTTAGTATGTGGGGATTAATAATTGTTTTAACAATGATGGCAACTCTGTTAAGTTGTATTTAGAGTGTAAAAAAGTTGGCAAGTTTGCAGAATGCTGGCAGACCTGAAATTACGTAATAAATTTCTTGAGCAAAATTTCGAGTTTCTTGCTAAAAATAAATTGTGATCTCTTACGTCTTTATTACGGAATATTTTGTTATTCTCAGTGTTTGTTGCGTCACTGTTTTTGATTAACAACAAATTATCCGCACCGTCTGTACATTGTGATAAAAATTAATTTAGAGTAGCGCATTGATGTATAAATTTGTTTCGGTCTATTTTCTGGATCCCCTCCAATATCACAATCAATTTGGAAAAAAGTATTGCTTTGTTAGAATTCAAGATTTGTGGTGATGCCTCAAAGTTGGATTGTAGTAATGAAATGAAAAAATTTGTTTGATACGATCAAGAAGAATTTGCGATAATAGGTGGCACACGACCAAGTGATGCAGAATCGTATGGAGTCTTTCCTGCATTCGATTTTACATGTTCCAAGCGCAATTGCAAGTTTAATATTTTTCCATTTTTTTGCCACAGCGCACATCCAAATCGACCAAATGTATACGCAATATACACAATATTTTGATTTTAACTTTATTGCCCAATTTTAAGCATCAATAGAAGAAAGAATCGGTATTGCACGCCATTGTACACTTAGGTTAATAAAATTAATGTAAAAAAGTTGCTAGGCAATAAAAAATCTATCACTTGTCCGCACCAATGGTACTCTCCTAAGCATAATCTAGTCAATGAATCGGGACGAAAGCAAGATGATGAAGGGAGGAGCGGGAAAAAAGGAGAATCATATATACAATACACTTACAGCCAAGATCGTAAACTAAGTTATTGCTTTGCATTTTAAAACACATGTTATCCATCATAAACAGAAAATGAAATGATACGCGACCGGGTAATAGTGCAGCGGAGAGTAAGAGTATGTAAAGAAAAAATAACTCAAACTGAATTCAGAACGCCATAAATGAGTTCAATCACTTCTGTTTGAAGGAGAGGCATAAAGTGAGACAACGAAGGAAACAATAATAAAATCGATGTTGTGCCTGTGTTTGTGTATGCGTTTGCGTACGCATCTGTGTATCTGTGTATCTGTGTATCTAATGGAATCGTACATTTTCAAATGTGCAACAATACACAAAATACTCAAAGAGCCATAAGTTCGGTTAACATTCTGCTTAAATTATTTCTATATTTTTTAGCACCATATCAAAATATATAAATTTATGAGCGACGGATCGTAAAACTTAAAAGCAAAAGCAAAAAAAGAGAGTCAAAAAGATTGGAAAAATGTTTACGAGTTTTTCATATGCGGTCCATGCATTTTTTTTTTTTTTTTTCAAAACATAAGATTATTGAGATTTATTTCGAACAGGTTAAGTTTTATCTAAAGCTTCGGAATCTTCGAATTGAACTTAAATGCGTTTCAGCTTTTATTAGGTAAAAAATTAACTGAAAAGGATTTCTTTTCATTACGAAATTTTATATTTTCAGTTACTTTTTTATTGCTTTCAGGTTTCTTTTTATTTAATTGAAAACTCTCTTATGTGCTTTCACTAACACGTGCGGTGCTTCGTCAAGCATGAAAAAAAGATTATTCATATTTATTACAATTTGCACGCGTTTTCAACTATTTTTACACAACTTAAAACAGATTTATTTGCAGAGATGCTGTGAAAACGCAGACTTCAAGCATGTGTTAAGTAAATAAGAAAAAAAAAATATTAAATCATTTCATGAGTTTCCGATTAAGAAGATTAGTGAATTGCTTGAGAGCTTTTGTCGCAGATCCGGTAAAGCACACATATTTCCCATTAAAGCAAAATTTAAAGTCATTTGCCTGAGCCCCTTTTTTGATATTCACAACAAAGTGTAGTAACGAAAAACGCACCAACTTGCGTTAGTGATGCCAATAGGCAAGGATTAACTTTAACGTTTTATTGGAAATTAACCATACATTGACAATAAAACTGATGAACAAAATATGAAGAGTAAAATATGAGAGCGAGTCGGAATATAAATATGAACTGCAGGCCATTTTCATATTCTCTACAGAATTCGCAAACTAAGAAGTTATCATCTTCTGGATGAGATGGAAGGAATGATTTCAAGTTCCTCATACCATACCAGGATAATAGACGAAGAAAAGAATCGACAACCTGCACTCTTCTGTCGTGTAAGTAGGCGGATTTCTCTTTTTTCGCTTAAGGACTTTTTAAGTACCTTTGGAGCGATCTTCCATGAGAATGTGGGTGTCGTAAGACATATAGGAAAGAGAAAAGACTTTTTTCGTTTCGTATAACTTTGTATCTGTAAAATATTGCTATACCAATACTATGTAATTCGACCTCCAAAGAATCTCTTATTTGCATGATTAGATTAACCTTTAAATTCCATTGCAAAATCGGCTCATTACCGCTGATGCAGACTGAGATCTAATCAGTGCCCACAAATATTTTAAATCTACATGGTATGTGTACTTAGTCCAGACGAAAAGAGGTAACGAACAGTTTATTAGCGACGAGGTTCTTTTCTACCAAGGAAGTGTAATAGTTTCAACCTAACCATCTTGATTTGGCACAGAAGTCAATAATCTTAAGTCACTTCTAATTTCGAGGTTCGACCTTTCGTGGCCCTATTTTCATTTATTTTTTTGCCTGAACTTAATCGGGGCGCAATATTTAAAAATTAAATTCATATTCGAGTTGAAATAGTTGTGCAAAAATGTATGGCACATGAGTACTATTCAAGACTACTAATTTATTGCTTAAAAAACAACAAAATATTGATTATTTCAAGTTTGGGGAAATAAATAAATGCGGTGTATGTGTAAATGTACGAAAAATATAATTTTTTTAACTATAAGGTATTGTATGCGCACTTGTAGTTATTGTCGAAAAATATGTTGTTTCCAAAAGAAACATTGAAAATATATTGCGTTTTTTCGTACGAGGCAGCACTTTTTTAAAGTGGTGCAAAAAATATTTCATCCCCGAGAAACAGCACCAATTACACTGCCTGCATCCAGCCAAGATCAGAGTACTGTTCACATGCATTGGCGAGAGCTTCCAGGTTTTGCTTGGGGACTCCCGATCGCGTACACTGACGAACTTACGTGCTTATGGCGAGAAGAGTGCGTTCAATACCCTCGATATCCTTGATTAACCGCGTGGTGAGAATTTTTATAGCGTTTCCACATATCGGTTACAGACTTTTTACATGTCGTCCCGCACACCACCGTTACGCGTCAGTTTTTAAGCCCACTTCCCACGTTCCCGCTGTGATTTTTACCGCCTTTCCGGATGTGTCCTCTTTAAAGTTGAGCATATGAAAATAGCACTGCAGGTTTCCTCCTCCCTCCACACACAACTCTTCTTAAACCGTGCCAACCCGAATAGTTAACATTGCTTGAATAGCTGATCACATATAGAAAAATGAAACGAAGTACAGAGAAAAAAAAATTTACTAAAAAATGGAAAATAAATCTTTTCCGAGAGTCACTTTTATGTGAGTATAGATAAAAGCTTTAGTTTTTTGGAAAGAAATGAATTTCTCACGCAATAATATATTTAGGGTCCCCAGTATTTCGTATGGTCACTTAGCAATGAGTGGAGCAATGCGCAATATTTTTCAACTTTTCCTTCACTTATTTGAAAAAATCCTTTTTCTTTAACTTCTATTTGTTCGTTCAAATATTTTGTAGCAAATGCCTGCTTAGGTAGGTAACTAACAGTCGGTGCATTGGTCGAGAAAAACAGTACGCAGCTACAATTTGCAATGCTGTTTACAAGATTCGAATACACGAAGTGAAGAAACACAAATTTAGGTTCACATGAACATAAAGCTCTAGGTTATGGATATCAAACGATGCGAAACTTATACATATACATATGCATATGCATGTCTTACCTGCTTTCCTGTAAAGTTTAAATATTAATTCTCAAAAGCCCATAAAAGTTTCAACGCACTAATAAATTGTCTGAAGTGAAGTGTTCAGCGAATAGTCCGCTTCGATGCCAAGCATTATGCAAACATTCATGTATTAAGAATTTTTGTTGCTTTACTTAATGTATTGAATTCTCCTTCTAATAGACATATTTAAACGTACATGTGTCCGTGTGCGTTATTTGATTTTTATGACTGCCTGTCGATTTTTATAACATATCCTTTAGTTTTCGTTAACATTTGACTGCCAGTTTTTGTTTTCTGTTTGTTAACCGTTGCCTTTTTTATACTTACGACCGACAAGCGGCTGTATGCTCATTTTGTCAGAATGTTAGCAACGTTCGGAAAGAAACTTCAGAGACCCTATAAAAGCAGATATTTTCTTGATTAGTATTATAATTTGCACAGCCTGCCTGCTCAGCTATGTCCGCGTAATATCTATGGTAAAGATACACCGGCTCGTAAATACTAAGGTACCAGGCTCACACTTTGCGAAAACCATGCAAGTTTTTGCTCAGAGATCTACATATTGCAAGTGGGCCGAGCCCGTTAATCGGTCGGGATGCCTACAGTACAAGTTAAACTAAGAAATTATTTTTCCTCTGGATTTATTGCTTATCACTTGTAAGCCTCAAAAGATCAAAATTTCCACTGCATATTCTGTGTCTAGTTCCACAACATCTGCAAAAAAAAAAAAAAAATCGAAAAAAGTAGCCACGCCCAGCCAATGTAATAGAGAATAATAATTTCATTTCTTTTGGGTTATGTTTTTTTAACACAAATGTTATGGGTATAGAAGATTCGATCAGAGCCGAAGAATAATTTGCTTGCTTGTTTTATCTCTTTATGCGCTGTGCATAAAGCTTATAATTTGTGTTTATAGAGTTTTTATTTGTACTCCTTTTTTAGTGTTTGAATAGAAAAAAATTTTAATTAAGAATTTTTTATGTTATTTTATTTAAATTGCACAAAAAAAGGAAAAAGTGGAATCGCTTTGTGTATTTTGGCGTTCCATGTAGTAACAAAAATATCTAATTAAAAACTTAGTGATACATACAAGCTGCTCGAGTATGCAGTTAAATAACACCGCAACCAAAAAAGACAAAAGTTATACTTATTTGCCCAGGAAGTATGAGTAAAAATTTCGTTGGAAACCACAAAAAACTTGATCTAGGTTTTACTCTCCATACTTGCTAGATGCAGGCAGCCTTAGACAAGGCAGGCCTTTCTAACCAATCAGTTCATCAGATAAGAACGCTGAGATCGGCTCATAAAGTACGTTTCAAAAAAAATAATCCGCGTCCTATCACATTTTTGCCATTACAGTAAATTTTCTCTTAATAGGGATAAACAATAGACAGATTATTGTCGCCTACACTAGTAGTTATACAGGATGGACGGATGCATGTGACGCCTAGAAGTGCCTCAGATCAATTCAGATTTATCTAAATCAATTTCAGCTTACCTCGTCGTCAGTTTTCTTACGTGTCCATATGTCATGGTATGCAGATAAAATTGCATGTATTTTGACGAAATTTGGTACAAAGACTTGCAAGGATAAACCCTATTGAAAATAGATTGGGTCGGACCATAAGAAGCATTACATGAAAAACGTTGAATGTTTCAAAATTTCTCAGTAGAAATCGTTGAGTATAAGTGTTTGAGGATAATAAATTGATGAGAAAACTTTGGATCGGATGAATCAGTTTTTTGAACTTCCTTCGATATAAGGGTTCTCGTGACAAGTGAGAATATATATGGCAAAACGGCTTGATGGAAATTGATCCATAATCGATCCTTCGACATGCAAATTGAGTGCACCTAATGTGGTCCATGTTGGTTTATTTTTTTCACTACAATCCATTTAAGGCAAAATGTTTATGTTTCAATATTTTATGATGAAAATTTGTCCATGATTACAGTTGCAAATTGACTGTAGCAAATTTGGACCATGCTGGTCTATTTTTTGAACCTCACTCTTTATACGGGATATACTGAAAAATAAGTCTTTTATATGGCAAAAATAATCTCTATTAACTAACGAGGAAAGTAAATAAAGGATAATAAGATTTTTAAAAAGAAAATTAAATTTTCCAAATGCGGACAGTTTTGGCTCATGATTTGCATACACTGCAGTACATGAGCTCGCATGAAAGTATGTCTGTTTTGTCATATCTTCGGGAAAATAATTGAAGGAATGTATTAAGAGTTCAGTTATATTTAATAGTCGAACTTGCCCGACTACAATATCTCTATTTGCTTTTTATTTATAATAAATTTTTTAATACCGATCACTTGCATGTGTTGAAACGACGAAACCTGCGATAAATTACTACGCGGATATGGCATATTTCTTTGTCCGTGATAGAGCGTGCAATACATACAATTTGACGGCAATTACATAAGTAAATGTCGCGTCCTATTTACATTTGATTTTTTTATAATTTTATCGCGAGTCCTATGCCGATGTAGAAGATCTCAATCCTGTCACTCGGTATTAAAAAGAGAGAAAAAAAAAATAAAAGTTTAATGTTGGGCACAAAACCATCGCAAGTCGTAATAGCCGAAAAGTGGAAAACCATGCACGCATTTTGCTGGTTTTTGCACAAAAGCTCCCAAATATGAAAAGAAAAGAAAACCAGAGACTAAATTTGGTCTTTCAGGCAAAGTTTTAGTAAATTTACCAAGTTATGTGTTTATATTGCACATATATGACACATTGTCAGTTAATTTACTTTTCCGAAACAATAAAAGGAAAGTTAAAAAATTTGTTTGTTAGTAATAACGTTATCTAACTTTTCGATTTACTATAAAGTTAAATGCATATATTATTTCTAGTAAATATTAGGACTACAAATAAATACCCTGCGATGAAACTGATTGCTTTGCCACCAAGTGGTTGACCAAGAATAACCACCATATCTCTTACAAAGCAAGATATTCTCGCCTAGAAAGTGGTTGTGGAAGAAGTTTGGGGGGATTGGAAAGTAATTATTTACTATGCCACGCTCCCTAAATAAGTAGCGCGCTCGACAAAAGCGACTAATTACGAGCAAACAGCAATGCAGCAAAAATCAGAACGGATGTGATATTCGGCTTGACTTGGGAACTTCTCTTGTTTGCAACTTATTCTCCAGCTTGCTTCTATTTTCACTTGTCCGTATCGTTGCGGTTACACGTACAACACAGGACAGCAACTCCCAAAAGTTGTAGTTGCAGTGTGTGTATTTGTTTCAAAAAATTTTTTTATTTTAATGCCGATGAAAATTCATCAGCGTCCGTCCGTCTCAAGAGAAGGAAGTGGTCTTCTCCTTATTAGCACTGGTTCAGATCGATGCAATCATACTTAGCCGATCAGCAGCTCTGCGGAGTTGAAGAAAATGAGTCAATGAGTGCGGGTGCACACGCAAGCTGCCCGATAAGAGGCAAAAGATCGTAATCAGCGACGCTAAATATTTCGAATATTAAGCACTGGTACAAGTACATTTTAAATAAAATTGAACTTTGTCAAAACAAACGGAGATCTTATTACCAGACCTAACATATGGATAGCAACATACTCTTCTAGCCTTTACCTTTAAACGTTTATAGCTGAGCAAGAAAATGTGAAAAGCAAAACTATCCTGCATAAGATACATATACGGGATATAAAATTTAAAATTTTAAATTCGGTTTTAATTCCGAATAAGTTATAAAAGATTAATTTTAATTCATAGAATGTTGAATTTCCCGTTTTCACATCTTTAAGCGAAAAAACATGACCAAATGAATTCGTGCTCATATTCCTTCGAAAACAACGCTATGTATATGGTCAGAAGAGTCTCAATATGACCGTTCATAAATTTATAAGTAGTTCGTATTCATATATCACTGTACGGACTTTCATCCGTAGATTCGTTATCATCAACTTATTGTTTGTTGAAAACCAAGCGATGGCAGATTGGATGAAAGCCTCTACAACGCGCAAGTACTTTTACGAATATCTTATTTCATTAATACTTATTCTCAAAATTCGAGTAAATTACTATGTGAGTATAGCATGTTATATACTTATTGAAATATTTATTACAAACTGCGGCGACTTCTCATTACAAATTGCAATCTGTTTTTCTCGCCTTAAAAGCTACATTTTTTCATTTTAATGATTTTTCCATTTGTTCTGTTTTTTCTTATTTAAATTTTTGTTTGAATTACTTTTACACAACAACCAAGCTTTGGTTGCATTTGTCAGGCAATGGTAAATAAATAAAACAGTTATATTCGTCATACACTACGACACCTGTACGCCCTCCCATCTCAAGCAAATTAATAAGAATTAAAAATCTTTTTATGAAATACATTAACAAGGAAGCCGATATTGTTCAACGAATTTTTAAAACAGAGAACGATTTTAAATTGATTAGGAATTGGCGTTTTCTCGGGAGCGCTGATTCCTTTTTCTGGGTGTTGCAAAAAGGATGACAAAATTGATGCACGTCCTTCTCTCGACGATGAGTACTAAGTATTTATATATGAAATCGGAATTTTCCTAGCACCATGTCCGTCGTTGGGTTGTTTATGAAGTTTGGAAAACCGGCAGCTGCAAGCCTTTATAATGCCCATACATTCCGCAATGTGAAAACACCTTTTTTGTGGAAACGACAATTACGATTAATTCTAGCGAATAAACAACATTTGCTGAAATCAATTTTTCTTTGTCTAAACGATAGAAAATAAAGTTTATTTTACAGGAGGATCTATGTTGAGACACCCGGTGTGAAAACTAATGGATAAGTCCAGATGTATCATCCATATCAACTACGCGACTGAATCGTGTTGGCAGAACTAGAAAACTGTGGTCTGCTATTATCTGTTTAAATGCGGCGCTGCTTAATACCGAACGCTACGAACAGAAATTCTATCTATTGAACCGTTTGTTTTTGAAAAACTGAGCGAAATATCAAAAAAGGAAACACAAGGTCCTTTCATCACACGACATGGGTCCATGCATCCACACAGCAAAGCCCATTCGCGATACGTTGGAAGCACTCAATCAGGAAGCGCTAGACCATGTCGCTTATGTACCAAAGTCGAGTGATTCCAACTACCATTTCTTTGCTTCACTTGGACGCGCACTAGCTGACCAGCGCTTAATTTCGCACGAACATGTACGAAAATGGTTTGGTGATTGGTTTCCCTCAAGAGCGCCGCAGTTCTTCAGTGTTTTATCCACAAACTGTCAGAGGGGCGGGAAAAATATATAGCTACGGGCATATATACTTCGAATAAAATATCTTTTCTCACCTTCACAGCGTCTATGCAAAAAATTCCTTTCTCCTCTATACATACATGGTATATAAGAGTCAAATTTCGATGGTGAGTCACTAAAGCATTTCAATTATTTTAAAGCTAATTGCAAAAGTTACTGCTCTATGAAATTCGAACAAGTTGTCGCGAAGCGGTTGCAATTAAAAAAAAAAAAAAAAAAAAAAAAAAAAAAAAAAAAAAAAAAAAAAAAGGAAAACAACTATAGTCGCCAGTTAGTTTATATCACCTTACCTAAAGGTGGGCGTTCGGCTTCATAGTTGGTAATTAAAATCGACAAATGACACTCATTTTACTCTATTTTTTTTTTCTTTTTTTTTGCTTAATTTCAAGGAAATCCCTGCTATTTATTTATCTATTATTCAAAGAAATGACGGAAAAAAACTTTTAAGAATTATGAGCACAATAGGTGGTAATAATTTAAAATTACTTTCAGTTTTTTGCACATTAACGCTTAGAATAATCTGACGTATTGAAAACAACATTAATCTTAAGCATAATTTAATATTTAAGAAAAGAAATTAAAAAACAAGTAATTTATCATACATTATATAGCCTTCGTAGTCGTAACCATTACTTTATGTATGCCGACATTAGTAATGAGTGTAGAAATTTTTATAGAATTTTAAGTGGAGGGGAAGAAAAGTATTAAGAAAGTTTTTTGTTGCTATTGTTTTTGCGGAATAAAATTAACATAAATTAACAAAGTTTAGGATTCTTCGAAGTATATGTGAAAACATTATGTATTTAAAGTGAAGCGTAAGAATATAGGACAAAGTCCTTGAGAGAAATAGTAACGGTATTTGCTTTCTCCTGGTTTTCCCAGAAAAGATAGAAAAGTCAGGTGCTTCTCGTTTCAGTACAGGAGGTATAGTTTTCTTGGGCTACGCCTAAGAAGGGCCAACAACTCGTTTTGTAGATTTTATTATACACGCGCATGTAAGCAACCAGTGTTCGGCGTCTATTGGCCAGTTTACTCATTTTTATAAATTTTTAGATTTATCTTGTATTTAGCATCGTAACTCGCCATGCAATGGAGCTATTGGAGCGATCAATGCGATTGTTCGCCATATGTTCCGAAGAAAATGACTTTCTCCATGCACGAAGAGAACTATGGCGAACAGTAGCTTTCAATTTCTAGAATTTTTCAGTAGTTTAAAATGTGGACTTCGTTAGCAGTACCTAAGTTATTAAGTGGGACGGTTATTGTTGCGAGGAGTATTACTATTGAACAGAAATTGAACAGAAATTGTTTTACTTACGCTCTTTGATTCCTACAAGTCTTATGTACCAGGACGCCATCCAAGTGCAACAACATTTATCTTTTTATCTCCTTGAACGAGGACCTTATCCGTCTCTTTGCACTCGCTAATAGTTCCAAAACTTGTATGACGCTGTGAGCATAAACTAAGGTGTCTTTTTTTTTTTTGTGGCTTGATGCTACCGTCTTTGACGTCTATGTGGAGATTCATGTCAATATATTCTGTAGATTTACCCATGATTTTGTAAACATACAAACAAGACATACAAAAGTGAATTTTTCAATTTTTGCTATGTTTCTAAAGCAATGATTTCTGACCATCAGGAAGTCATAAAATGCATCATTACAAGACATAAGACTTGCATCTATTAATACGATTCCACAACAATCGATCAAACGAACGGGTATCCTGCAAAACGTTCACAGCACCATAATCCCTCAAAGATGAAATCGAGAGCTAAAGTTGATGGTTTTCATCAACTAACGTCGTATCGTGAATTGGAAACTAAACTTCGGCCGCTGAAGGCAATGAAATTGAGAAATTTGAAGGAATACATAAGCATTTGTCATTGTGATCATAGCAGTGTATTAGAAATTGCTTTTGTTCTGTGGTCCGTTGAAACTGCAGAATAGCCCGATATACGATAACATTATCGTAGGGTAATTATGTAAACGCTTGGTAATGGCTGCCTTATTACTTGTTTTCCTCTCACTTTATTACTATTGTTAAATTTTAAGTATTTGGCAGCTTTTGCACTTAGAATATGCTGCGCTTTTAATATGCAGCAAGAAGATTTATAATCATCGCAAATTTTCGCAGGAAAAGCAAATTACTCTTTGTTGTTTTTCTGTCTAAGAACTTTTTTGTTTTTAGAATATTTGATGGTTTTTGTAAAATTTATGTGGTTCTTGTTTTTCTTCTCAAACTGCGAAACTGAGACGGAGTTTTTCAGATGTTCGTAGCTTTGATCGCCGGGAATGTCGAAGTCCGTTTTTTACTCCAAGACAGTGTCATCCTCATTTAATTCGCTTTTTTCGCCCAGGTTAAGTGTACAGTAGCACTATTTAATGTACTAAGCATTTCGATGATTTTGCGTTGAACTACATTGCACGACATGTAAGGGAAGTTCTTACCACTCTGCTATGCTTTTTGCGTTATTTTACTCTTACGAAAAGTGTTACTTACGCCTTCGTACCGCTGTACACTGCAGAGTACTTTTAAAAGTTTTTGCCGAAATAGATCGTAGGTACGAAAAGATTCGTTCAAAACCTTTTGTTTAACATCTTTTTCTTATATATTGTAAGCATAATTACTTCGCCTTAGGGCAGCGTCTATATGTATGTATGGCTAAAGTGAAAAATTATTAAACTTTTTGTAACATGTTTGCAAAATTTTGCATTCATATTTTTTATATAAAAAATGCAAATTGAAAATTTGTTGAGTTTTAATATAGAGAATTATCTCAAGAGATGAAAAGTAAATATAAGTCGAGTTTTGAAAGTTAAGATAATTTATATATATATATATATATATATATATATATAAATATGTATACATATATTTACAAGTTAAATGAAATGATGTAACATTTTAATGTTTTTACATACATTCCTCAAAAGTTATATACACGTAGACGAATATGTATGTGAATATGTTTAGTGAATGGACTGGCAAAGTCTCGTTAAAAATCACTTAAAATTCCATCATCATAAATTTGTCACAAAAAATTGAAGAAGAAAAAATACTAAAAAGAAAAAAAAAAAAAAAGATTGCAAACGTAACGTACACATTACATGTGCACTTGTATTGTATTTATCTGGCTTTTCGGTTTAAAGATAACATTTTTTTTTTCGAAAAACCGACAGCATTGTCACTTGAAATGTACCTTCAATATAATAATTTTACTGAAAAGTTCGATGAATTGTTCGCTTAATGAAAGCCGAACAATTGCAGTCTAAGGCAAAGTAAGCAAGTGAGTGAAGAGAGTCATAGGAACTAAGGGGTTTCATATGAAACCATTCTTGCAGAGAGTAACTACCATAATTCTATATTAAAGTTTGTAATGGATCTTGTGAAGCATTAACAAACACGATTAGGGGATAATGTACAATTTAATGTTAAAAATAAACTTAATACGTCAAATATGTTTGGAAGGTGTACTCAGATGATTTGCATATGAAATAATTGGCACTTAATCTAGCAGAGCCTGTTCGAATTCCACAGTAGGGTAATAGAGCAGACAGCTTTTGTGTTTAGCTTTAAAATAATTTAAAGGCTTTAATGTCTGACTCGTGTATACCAGGTATGTATGTACCTACAAAATCAGAATTTGTTCATAGGATATACGCGTTTATCATATGAAAATAACAAAAAATATCTGATTCGAAGTATTTGCCCGACACTAGTCACACATTTTTCCCATTACCATTATTTAGCAATATGTGGAGGCTAAGGTAAACAAATTGTTCCCCCCTTGAGTCAAACTAGCCACCAAACAATTTTTGTACTTTTTCGTAAAAAGTGAAGCATGTACGTGTCCCATCGATGCAAGCAAGCGGTAATCCGAAGAACACGGGTTTGATAAATAAGCCGCGTTGGCTAAGGCTTCGCAGTTGAATGCTTGGAAAGTATCACGAACCGTTTTTGCTTTCTGGATGGATGGACGAATGTCACATAAAAATTACTTTCTCGTGTCTTTTTTGGAACTTTTGGAGTCGATTAAATGTTGTTGAAGGCAATCAGATTCAACCGCTTCATCAGACATTAACAGTTAATAGTAAATATCACGATTGTGGTCCCACCAATCGCTGAATATCGTCTTCGTATCAAAGCGATACAATCGCACAATCCGTGAGGGCGGTATGCCTGTAATGACTCATCAATTTTTACGCCTGCCATAATCACAACGGATCCAATTTACGTCTCCATTTATAATGCGACGCAAAAGAGAGCTTCTTTCGTATCGTTCGCGCAAAGAAAGCGTCCTGTCGGCGAATTCTATTTATTTTACAGAACGCTCGACATTATGGTTGTCGGAAAAAAGTATTATTGCATTGCGATATGTGTTGATATTACGACGGCTGATTATTGCGAAATATTCAGTGGCTGTAAAAAAGTAAATCCTACGGACATGTCCGAACTCTACACGCGCTGGTATGAAAATCATTAAATTTCATCGAAGAAATCAATAGAAGATTAACGAAAAGATTGGGGGAATTTGGCAATCTAATCTCTTTAAAGGACCTTTCGAAATTTTCTCGTATTAATCTTATTAAAGCTAAATATAAATAGTTGTTGTCATGTTATTTCTTTCAGTTACTATAGAACACCTTTTTCGGTATATAACTTGAGATTTTTTGCAGAAATATTAAAGAAAATGTGCAATATTGCAGCAACGCAATTCCAACGTGTGTATATGTGTGTTATTTGTCGAACACTTGCGTGCTTGTTAAACTTTAAGTATTTTATAAGTATTTCATAATATAAAATAAATATTTCCGTCTCTGTATATATATAAATATATATATATATATTGTATGACTTGGATTTCCGTTTTTATGCTACTTTCTCTAGATATAGCTATAGTTATAGCTATAGCTATGGCATTTGCTTTTGCTTCAGTTGCTAGCCAATGGTCAAGAGTCAGTTAAGCCAAAAAAATATTTTTTAGAAATACATTCTAATGCACATTTTTCTGTTTGCTTGGCAAAACACAACTTCAATATCACTTGGAAATCATTTAACTAACATTCGTTACTGCATCATAAAATTTTATGTATATTTATTTTTATATGAGAGTATAAAGAAAATAAAAACTACAATAATAAAATATACATTTTAATGTAGTTTTCTCTTGTTTGGTTTAAAATTTTCTATTGCAATCACTATAATAAATATGCTGATTCGATATTTCTTTGCATTTCCTTTCATTCATTCATTTCGTAATATTTCTAAAGCACGTCTGTCTCATCACTGTGTACCCGTCAACTGTAGATTGATGTAGGAAGAATTTCTTTTTAATCTTCGAAATTTTTAGGCCTTTAGTGCGGTTGTGTAGTGTCATCCATTTTATGGTTCCAAAATCAAACATAGATAAAACACACTTCTCACGTGACTTTGTCATTATTTCTGTCATGTAGTTGTACGTCTTACAGAAATTGTTAAAATTTGTTACCAAGACATCGAGCCCATGCCTGCGTTATAGGCATCCCCTGGCTAGGGAGTCGTTATGAATAGAAACAGTTAAGTTTGTTTAATTTCTACCGAGTCCTTAAAAATAAGTCTCGTCTGGTAGAGTCGTAATAAAAGAGAATGCTTTCAATTAAATTGTAGATTCTTTCTATTTACTCTAACTGGGCGCTTTAATCGCGTTTGCTACGGAAAAAGTGAAACGGTCGTCTGGCTAGATCAAAGCAAGTGATGGTACATGGTTCCCTGCCATTCCCACCACACACCTCCTGCTTCATCACCCTTTGCGCAGCTCTTTCGTCTTGGGTGACGATCCGTTTTGCACATTATGGTCGTTCGTAAATTACGTTTTGTTTCGTACTAAGTCTCTCACTGTCAATGTACGCTGTACTCAGATCTATCCAGCGCAACGGGAATGGTTCCAAACATTTTTTGGTTCATTAGGAGAGCATTTCATTAGCCGACTTGTACGGATCTTCCTCAGTATTTTGAGCGCAGCATGAAAGGAATTAAACTAATTGCTTGCCCCTGATTTTAATAAAGCAGCTTCATCACACACTCTACATATTCTTTAATAAACCTGAGAAATGTTATCGCCGTACATATGACATAGTAAAATGTAGCTTTCTTTCACAATTTTGTGCGAGATTCCTTTGTAGCCTTAGTGCAACGAAAGCTACTCGTCTCCCACGCCATCGATTACGCAAAGTATTTCTCTTACTTAATATTTAAAAACTTTCCGTTCAAATATAAATTGATTTCTGAAAGAAAGTTGTTTGATTTTACTGCTACAAGAGTTTTACCTTCATTAGTGATCTTAAGATTACAATGAATTCAGTCAGCAGCTATCGACAAATTCACGTAAATGCAATTAAGTTTTACGCTTCATTGCGCAAAGCTTTTCTGAGCATACACTTTGGTCAACTAACCGAAAATAATATTTAAATAATGGAAAAATTTATTGCGTGATTTTAAATCGCACTTACATCATATTGGGATTTGTAAGGACGAAGGCATTAACATAACATCCATTATGCAATTTTATGTTATTATTATAAACAACTGTGTTCAACATATGTATGTATTTTATATTTTATGTACGAGTTTGTCCCTATGTTCACGTGCTCTAGACATACGAGTATGTCTGAAATGTGTTTATTATCAACGTGGCTCTGCAGGGTCAGTTAAAATTGTAATCACACACGGCTTACTCACGTAGCGTCGTGGTCCGTCTTGATTATTTTCTAGGAGTTTTGAAGGGTCTGATGAGTTAGCGTCGCGTACCGGCTTACTCCGTTTTTATATCCCACACCACTGGGGATGTAGGGTATATTATGTTAGGGCGGTCGTACGTAATACGTATGTAATACGCAGAAGTTCTTAAGATAGACCTACCTTTTATTATACCGATCATAATCTGAATTGATCTTAGTCTGTCTGTCCGTATGTCCGTCTCAAAATTTAATGAAAATTGATCCTTTGTAGACAAGAAATTTCCCAGTTTTAATATGGGATGATGGAAATTAACCCTTAATAGTAATTTCATACAAAAATAAGAATTAAGTTAGACAATGCGGTATAGGGTATTTAATGGTGGCCTTGCCCGAGTATAATGTTTTTACTTGCCAACCTAAAATAAATTTATAAATTCCTAGTTTCAAATCGCATTAACAACTTCCTCTGAAAAAAGTTTCAAAAGTTTCATAATATCCTCTTTAAGGATAGGAAGGATAGGACATTTGACAAACTCAGTTAAAAAAAAAAAAAATACTCCTAAAACAATATTTGGCTGGAAATTTTTATTTTACATTTCATTAGTTTCGCGCTAAGAAAACCGCATTAATAATTTGCGGTGCTTTTCAGTTTTTCGGAAAAAGTTTGCATTTTGGTCATAAAACAAAAAGTTGAACAAAATTTTCACGCACAATAACATCATCAATAAAATAAATCATTTTCATAAAAGCATTAAAGTAATTGTTGTCTGTGCACTAACACTCAAACACCCGGGCAGTTACTGCGAAGAGAATAAAGTCATAAATTTATTAAATGGAATGCAATCCAGCATTCTGTTGTGTTTGTGTTTGTATTCATATTTACGAAAAACATGCAAATAATTTACATGCAATACATGCGCATATATATGTAAGAGATTTCTGGTAATTAAATGTCAAAAACTTGTCGCGCGCGCGTAAAACTCATCAATTACGCATGTATACGTAAATGCCGCATCAAGCATAATATCCGCATAAAACATAACAAAATATGTATATATATATACATATATATTATATATGTATTTATTTATTTATATTATATATGGGTATATATATATATATATATATACATATATATATGCATACAAACATTGTTGAGTAAGCTTTAAATGTGATTCGATGATTTTTGATGGTTTTATTGATGCTCACGTGACGTACATATAAATCAAGCCAGCTATAATATATCTATTAATATGCCAAAGACTCGTCAATCACTTTTAGTAGACAATTTTTTAAATGTTAATATTCAGTCTGATCAATGGTTAAGAATTGAACTTTACGAAAAATAAACAAGAACAAAAGTTCCTTTGGTGAGAGAGTATATTTTTAAATAAAATCCATGGCATCTTTAATCAAGCTGTGACTTCACAAAATATAAATAACTTCAGTACAAAAATAATAAATTAATTAAAATAATGTGATGACGACGAAATAAAGATTGTTGTATGTATGTATGCAGTAACAATATCGTATAATAAAAAAAACATAAAGGAGATCTCATAAGACCTACTCGTGCTGATTGCAAAAATAAATATTTTTATGCCAAATACCAAAATTGTCCTTGTACTTGTAACACATAGAAATACGTCCGAGTCGATTTGGCGCTATCCGTCCCTCTGTCCATCTCTAAGACTGCGGTATGTTGTTAGAACGCTTATTCAAGTTTGAAAATAAGTGTGATCTCTCCACACTCAGGGCTACAACAGCATAAAACTATGGCTTGCAATTTTGCAGTTTGAAGCTCGACACCACCACTAACGAAAGACTCTTTACAATTCCACTAAGAAAATGGATGCAATTAGTAGCATCACTAATTGACAACATAAAGAAAATATTGAGCTAAGCTATTGTAAAAATATTCCCCAGATTCAGGTAAAGGGTTAGGTTAAAACAAGGAAAAGTATTATAGTAGACCACGGTCCATGATTAGAAACCACCCATACCAACCATATTTAATAACGTTGCCCTTGGGCCAAAGCCAGCCAAATTTGATGAAGACAGCACAAGATTTGCCTCCTGTAGGTTGGACGCAAGAATTATGCTGGACAGACGGGCAGATAGGATGGGTGTTGCATACACCCACACCCTTGTACGATGTATAATGAGTATAACAAATCTCCTCTATCTTTGTATGGTTACGTTAGTTAACGTTCATTAAAGATTCGACCTAAGAGAAAGACTAATTTTTAATTGCTTGTATGCAAAATTTTGCGCAGTTGAAGTTAAAAATTTAGGGGACTCAATGAATCTCAGTTAAGAATGAATCACTTCTACTATGCCTGAAATTTTAAATTGCCAACTTCTGGTTTCCCAAATCGCAAAATTCACGGTTTTTACCACAATTCTTAATGATTTTGCATTAATTCTTGCAGCCTAAACATGGCTTGCATTCATTACGTCATTTAAATAACATATTTTTGTAAAATTTTTGTACATTTATTTATGTGATTAAAGAATTTGGTTTGATGGTTCACCTGTAACACAAATTGTATTCACTGGATGGTGCTTCTTGTGAATAACACTGGCTTCAGTCGAGGGCTTATTATCTGTTCGTTTCAATTTCTATCACGATACTCAAAGATCAGTCTCGGCCCTTCGCCATTAAATTCATATTCCATCGAAAAGAAAGAGTGAACAATATCTGAACACCATCCCCCTATGACTATTTCACTGGAGTAAACGTTTGTTTTTTCGAATGAAAATTCTCGGCCGTTCGCAGCCCTATGTACGTCATGATATGACGTATGTCGCTGACTCATTTCCGCGCATTTTCAACCGCATTTTGAGCCGCTGATTTGCTAACCATTATTGCATAGATCTCAATTAGCGGTAAGCAAAAGGACACTGGCCTGGAGTGTACATAGCAATCGGGGGATGTTGTTAAACCATGTTGAACCATGTTGTCGCTTGCGAATTGTCATCGATTCAAGAAGACATAAAAAGCACTTTCTAACTGTCCTACCACTTTCCGTAGCTTCAGTTGCATTTTCTCTCTCCCGTTTGCAAACGAAATAACATGCAATGGGGTAAATGGTGATTGTTGAGCAGCTAATTTTAGCGGACGGAGTTTATTAGTATGCCCATTGTAATAAAGAATTGTTGAGGCATATTTCTTGCTGTCACAAGCCGAATAAAAAATATAAAATACTACTAAGTCTCCGGTAGCAGTTCGAAAACTTGAAACAAGAGAGAGTGTCATGTAATTAAAATCAATCACTTCATTGAATTTTCCCGAAGCCATTCACGTTTCCCTGTATGTCTCTTCTTTATTCTTTCTTTTTTTAAATTTGTCATCGCTGTTGCTTTTTTGTTTTTGTTTTTGTTTTTATTCTTGTCTGAACCGTTAGGCATAAAATCAGTGAATTCAATTTCGAAGTGATTTAATTTTTCGTTCTTTTTTAGCTTCAAGCATTTTCTCATTTTTTTAAACAAATGTATGCACATCGACATATATGTGTGCTTATAAGTATATATAAATGTGAATTTAGGTGTATGCATAGCTTAAGTGTATATGTGTGTGTGTGTGTGTGTTTGTGTGTAGTTTAGTGTCCATTTGTCGAAACTAATTGAATTTGAGGCTCTCCGGGTCTACATAACACTATTCTGGACTATACAACATTTGTCAGCATATAAATGTTTTACACTACATACACGTATATGTTTCTATGTTTTAAAGTATGGATGTCCATGCATACACAATGCTTGAGTTGATAAAATTGCAAAACCGCCTTAGCACATATATACTCGTGTTGTTTACTATCGCAGATAAAGAGACTAAAATTAAATTCTCATTCGATTTATATAAACTAAGTAAAGAAGGAAAAAGGATGGAGAGCGGAAGACAAAGAGAAAGAGAGAAGGGCAGGAAGAGATAGGTCGATAGATAGGTAGATAGATAGATACATAGAGAGAAAGAAATTAATATGAATATGAGAGAATAAAAGGTACAGTGAAAGGGTGATGGAAAGAGCAAAACATGTAAATTTCGATCGGATATCCTTGAGTGTTCAATTGGCGGAAATTTATAAATTTTTTTTTATTTATATGAATTTATTGAAAATTTAATTTTCAACATAACATAATTAATATGTAAGATTTTTTTTTTTTTGCTCGCTAATGTATTCATTTTTTCCAAAATCGTCGTGTACGTAAGTGCTTTACATCCTCTGCAAACACACATATTCATAATTATTAATGTTCTTGGTTAAAATGTGGTTGAATTTCAATCAAATGTCATATTAATTTAATTATTATTTCAATTTCCTGTCGAACACCATTCAATACTTGTGGTTAAACGGACAGTAAAAGCCTTTTATTTATTTATTTATTTTTTTTTCTTTAAAGTTGCAAGCCTTACCACCATTTTAGAAACAAATTAGAACGCAGAATGGAAGAAAAGTAGGAGGAAAAGTTGTGCTTTGCGATGTAAACTTGATTCTGTCATCTATCACACACGACAAACCTGAAGCATTAACTTTAAGTTTTAAGTGCTTAAACAAACTAATTAAGTCATTGCGTGACAGAGGCGCTAATGGCAATATTTTTTTTATAATCAATGAATAAGGTGTAGTGCTCAATACCCAAGTATACCTACAGTTATCTGTCACTTGCTGTAGAGTGACACATGTTTTTGTAAACATGTAACGCAAAAGTGAGTTTTTCCGATTTTTATTTTGCCTGATTCTGTCGGGCAAAGAATATGTTTTAAATTGTGCTTGTGTTTGTCAACACACCGTCGCGGAAACGTTGAGGATGTTAGGGCTTTTCTGATGCGACTACGGCACAAGAAAATGTTTATAAATGGTCCACACTCTTCCACAGGGCCGAGAACAAGAGTTCAGGACAAATAGCGACCGGGCGGCCATCAACATCGAACGAAAGCCAATATAAGGGACTGAAATACTTGATTATTCAAAATCGTCGCTTGACATATAGAGACATCCCTGTTATGCGCATTTCATTGTGATCAACATAAACGATTTTAAAGTATCTGTTATACCTCAAGGGCGAAGAGTTTCTATTGATTCTAAGGACATTTAAAATTTTTGGATGGAAACAGTCGCGTTCATATCATGACATTCAACTTTACGCGAACGATATTTTGTATTACGTCGGGGAAACAATGATTTCTGACTAAAAGTATGTCACGAAGCGAAAAACCGCCCCAAAAGTGGTTCAAAGATAAAGGTCATGTTGACATTTTTCTTTGACATTGTGCTACCGATAACAAAGAGTAATATTTTACTACTACGCGTCGTGTTCGCCTGAATAAGTCAGCATAATAATAAGAAAATTCTTGGTGTAAAGCATAGTCTCACACGGGAACATTTCGCCAAGAAAATCAAATAATGCTTTTCCACGACTAGCATATTTGCCTGATTCAGAGGTGAGCAATATCTAGTTGTTCAAGAAATTCACCAAATCGCTCCTGAGAGATCGCTTCGAATCGGTTGAGGAGATAAAAACGGAAGCAAGGAAACTATTCCAGGCAATCCCTACTAAAAGACTTCTCGCTGCTGCTTCGACGATTGGAAAAGGGGCTTGTTTTGCAATGCCATAGCGTCGTTGTTACCTAATTTCTATCGTTCCTGCAAGTAATGCAAATAAAACAACTGATGGCCTAAAAGCAATGAATCGAGATCATGTTGCCTCTCAATTGCTGCCTTAATACAGTATGAAGTGTATGAAGCAACGTGGTGCTAAAGCTCCTGTAGATCGTGTTTTTCAATTGTTCTCATCGTCAAAATCATATTCATTGGTCGGCTGGATTTACTAAACGTTGAAAACAAAATTGCTCGCAGGGTCGGTTTCACATTGTGCTCTGAAACTCTGTTCAAAAATGTTAACCTCCGGTTGTTTTAATCCTTCCTTGTGTGTGTGTAAAATATATTGTAAATATATTGTGTGTAAATATTGTAAAATATAGCAAAGCCTTGAATAGGTCGCACATTTCAACGGCGATATAGCTTAAGTGTCTTCGAGTCTTCAGTAGCATCATCAGGCCGAAATTTTTGCTCATCTCTTCAGCTTCTAGACGTCGTAGCCGGGTCGATGCATGAATCTGTCAAACAGATACATTTTCGGATATAGTAAATACTTCTTTCCGTATATATCTATGCTTCAACTTTAAATTGATTTAATTCAATTTTAGTTTACTCCCACACACACGTACGAATGCATGCGCACATATGAAAAGCATTTTACTTTCCCTCTCTCATACTACTGTTTAATTTATGCACACATAAATTGCCATTAAAAGCTTAAATTTCATTTCATTTTGGGGAAAAAAAAAGAAAAATAAATATTTCATATTGTACACACATACGAACACGTAGGCGTACACACGCTTACGTACATGCAATACGAATATGTATTTAGACAGTACAGAAACGTAGCAGTTGGAAAAAAAATTGAATTGAGTTTGGTGCAGTGACTTCTCATGCACTTCGTATACCGGAGAGTGGGACATTGCCTCCTTCTTGTGATGCAAGCAAGTGCATGGAAATGCATAAAAATAGATACTCGTTGCCGTTGCTTTAACTGTATTCTCGTACGCACTCAGTTAGTGTGTTCAGCGATTAGTTGTGAAGCAAAGAGTGGATCGAGCATCATAGTAAATCTGAGCTGTATGTTAAAAACATGAAAATGATATCTTTGTTTGTATATATATATATATATATGTAAAGCAGCACCCAACTACATATTGCGTGCTTGTACACCCGCCGGGCTCGGCTCGGTTGTGGCGCCTTTTACTGTTGGACAACAAAATATACCCGAAATTTTTTAGAGCGATAACATTGAACATTTGTACCAAGAGCCGTATATAAATGTACAAAATCACGTACATTGTATATGTTTACAACTGTACATATATATATATATATATATATATATATATATATAATATATATATATATATATATATATATATATATATATATATATAAATATACACAACTGTATTTGTATAAATGTGATTTTGTATTTTTGGTATTTTTCAATATTTATGCACGAGTGCATTGGTAGAGATTTCAACCAAAAACTGATGTTATTGATGTTTTATGGGGATAGAAAGAGATAGGAAGCCAAACAGAAACAGAAACAGAAAAAGAAAAAATTATTGTCCACCAACAAAGTATAAGCAAACGGTGGAATGAAGGTAGAAGAGGTTGCCTGCTGATAGCCGGCAGGCTACATTTTGTTCGTAAAGCATAAGGTGAATAAATGTCGAAGAGAGAACGGAGGGGATTGCAATAGGAAACTTTTTCAAAATCCAATTATTCATCCATGATTACATGAAAATGTCTTTATCGCACAACACACACATGCACTCAACGATCCGCAACGTAAGGTAGAAGCCTAAATGTGCATATATGGATGGATGGATGTTTACACTCCGCTACCCTACTCTACCTGCACATTTTTCATTTTGTACCAAGAGGTCATAGCAAAAATTTGCTACCTTTTAAAGGAAAAAGTATGAGAATCAGGTGATAGCACAACATCACAAAACCCGTCACTACTACTATTAAAAGCCTCCCCTCCCCCCATCCCCTGCATTCACCTTAAATTAAAGCAACAGGAAGCAGTCAACAAGCAACAACCTTTATATATACATATGAAAGCGACAACAGCAACAGCAATAGCAACAACAACAACAACAACAACAACAACAACAACAATTGTAATAAAAGCAACAGCAAAAGTATTATTTAGCTTTACTATGACTAAGGATGGCTGCTTGGTAGGGATGGTCCTCTCCTGTTAAACCGGATATGAAGGACATTTGCTAAAGTACATATAGAAAATTACAAAAAATAACGCATATATAACATATCTACATATGAATTACTCAGGTGTATGTACGTTTACGTGCATGCATACACATGAGCATTTAAACTATTTGAGTCAGTCCAGGCGCTCTTAGTCCATTTATTGGGTTTATATTATATTATATGTTGGTTACGTTGAAGTGGGGCCAACTGGTGCTGATAATACAGTACTGGCCGGCTATTACTACGTTATTTGTTAATATGTATGTGCATGCAAGCGGTATTAGGAATAACCGCAAAATTTAGTAAACTCCTAAATGATATTATTTTGTTATATGTGTAGCACAGCACAAACGCTTTTGGTTTGTATAAGATATAGTTTTGGAGCCAATCAAAAATGCATAGTACACATATCGACATGTAAAACCCTGAAACAATGTATTCGTATAAGATTTTATATTTTTAAATAATTATATAAATAATAATAAACCATTGCAACTAAACCATTCGTGTTTATCTAATTCGTCTAATTGGTTACATAAGCTAACTCGGCTATAACTGGAGTGATAAAAACAATGGAAAAAAAAATCTTTTTCATTTCGTTTGATTTCAAAGCGTCGACCAGTAAAAAACAATACATTCTTTTTAAAAAATTGTACTGAAAAATTTCTTTTTGGCTAACATTACATTCTAAACAACATTATTACGTGTTGTACATGTAAATTCCATAAAACTTATAACTGAAATAGGTACATATGCAAAATATAAGTACATGTATATATGCATGCATATATGTACGTACGTATGCATACATGTAACTGCATGCATATTGAGTAGAGGATAAGTTGTAGTATTACATTTATTTTTGCAATTTTTATAGTAAAGAGAATTTTTGCACAAAAAAGGGAAAATATTACACAGATTACAGCCATGCATCGAACAATGATAATAGGATTTGAATATACAAACAAACATATTTCATATTAGTTGGGATTAATAGATGTTTCATTAAAATGGATTAAAATATAGGTTGTGTTTGTGTGTGTGTGCATATACAGCCATATGAAAATACATGTATTGAGGGCTCATTGTAGCAAAAATTTAATAAACAACATAATATTACGATATATTAAAATTGCAGCAAAAAAAGTTTAGACAAAAATAATGTTATAGTTTAGTAGATCGCATCTGTGTGGTAATAGCAAGCAAGCAAGCAAGCAAGCAAGCAAGCAGAAGTATTTTTCCGATATATAATAAATAATAATAAAGAGGAAGGCAATGTTTGCGTTTGGGGCAAAACACCTGACTAACAGCAATCACAAATTTCAAGGTCTGGTCGACATTAAAGCTACATTTTCTATCGACACCTGCATTAAAGGCCGTAGCTTATAATTGAATACGATGAAGTCTCCAATGTGATGCGAAATTTGAGGAATTTTAATTAAAGTTTTTGGGCATCACGTGCGTCAGACAAATTCGTTTCACGAATTCAAGCGGAAATGTATTTCAAAACTGTTACCTTCTACCCTTGCCTTTATTATCAGCTACGCCAAATTTCAGGCCAACATCTAATTTGTGATTTATTGACTCGTTAAATATTTTAGGAATTTTTCGAGTTCATTTTTTCAATTTATATTAACTCTTTAATTATTAGACCATGTGATAGATCTCTCTCTCTCTCTCTTGTAATTATTAAGGGTTGCGGCTACCAAGTCGGTGCTCACTCGGGTTGAAATATCAATGCGGCAGATAGAATTCGGTCGTAGCCATAGTGAGTGGTCGACGGGTAAAGATAAAACATTTACCGATTTGGCACGCAATCGCTAGGCTGCGATCTCTTTCTATCTCTTTCTTTACTTCTTTCTGATCATCTCCTTGTCAGAAGAGAAGAAATAAAAAAAATTATAGACATGTGAAGACAAAACTATGTTAACACTAAACTGCCAAAGGGAGTCAGATGATGCCTTTTAAAGTTTAAGGCAATATGCTTATACGATACGAAGATGGTAGGATATCACGATTTTGAGCAGACGACTGTAGATATAATGTATGTCGACAGCATATATTCGGATGTCATCAACATTCTTAGTTACTTCTTAATGATACTTTCACACTACTCTGCCTTAAGTTCTACATAGACGGCATTATATGCAAAGTTTCTTTATCTTCC
The DNA here is from genome assembly GCA_000688735.1 of Glossina austeni. Lineage (NCBI taxonomy): Eukaryota > Metazoa > Arthropoda > Insecta > Diptera > Glossinidae > Glossina > Glossina austeni. The sequence goes on along the minus strand of KK502476.1, from coordinate 644,135 downwards.
CTAGTCTTCAAAACTGAATTGTAAAATTTATCTACGATAACAGAGAAATTTATTCTCGAAATTGTTTCTAAAGTTGTCAGAATTGCAACCTGACTGTGTCTCAGGGTCCATCTCAGTATACAACAAAACATTATGAAGAAGAAAGCAATAGTTCCTTGCTCACTAATTGCATTTCATTTCGTTTACTCGATATTCATCTAAAATTTAAGCAACAGCTGAAATGCACGTATGTAAAAAATATAATAGCAGACATTATTCATTATTGTTAGTTAATGCGATAATTTATACAATATTAAAGTGTAAGTGCTATGAAAATGTGAGCTAATAAACTTAATTTAGCTTGCGAAAAAGAAAAAAAAGCTAAGGAGGATTAAAAACTAAGGTTACAAAGCTGCCAATAATATGCGATAATAAAATATATATATATATATATATATATATAGATAATTATTGATAGCGACGTTAACGGAGACTATACAATACGGACAAGATTTTAAAGAATGAAGCAGACATGGAGAATAAGTGATATTTGTCGTCTGAATCTCTACCGACGATGTTCCTGGGCCTAGCAAACTCGTTATTATATTCTTATTGAATTAAGCTTCACATCAAAGGCTGATGGTGGTCGTATAATAGAAAATGCAAGAACAAGCACATTAGTCAGGAAGTTTCCTGTTAGGAATCAAGCAGCCATCACTGCAAACTTCAAAGTATTTTCAGAGTACTTGACCAAAGTACTTGTGTCTTTTCCAAGTGCATGTGGGGCTTATTGGAGAACAAGCTCAAAACTATTTGCTGATATAGCACAGATGTGTACGAGGATAGTGCTTACAGACCAAAAAAATTTGTTTGAAGTGTGGTGTAAATTTATCGAGAATAGTCAAAATAATTGCAATCCCAACTCTTTTTTGGGTGTTGATGATTAGCTTTTCTGATCTAAAAAGAAGCGCCTACTTATGCAGGCGTGCTAAGCTAACCGTAGAAGTTCGAGTAGATTTCTATACTTAGGATCTTCTATTCCTCTTCGAGCAAAGAAATAGAGAGAGCAACGTTACAATTAATAATTTATTTACGAGCATATCATCACAAAGGAATTATTAAAGAAATTATCGGAATAAAAGAAGGAAAACTTCGTCAAGAGGTCAGAAGATGGTATGCAACAATTTCGTATAATGCTATAAAAATTGAATAGTGGGAGTATTTCTCCAAGAAAGTGCTTTAATAATAAAATGTAATAAGCGCCTACATGAAACTATTGTACTCTCTACAAGCACTGCATTTAGTGGAGACATGACGGATAAAGGCCAACGGAAAATGCTATATAAGTCCAATATTTTGAAGCTGGCGTTTACAAGTCTAGCTGGAGGTAACTCGTGGCTGATAGACAAGAAAGTAACTGCTAATAGATCTCAATTTCTATTCAATTTGATTGAATAGCTTGCTGAAGAATTTCAAAGTAATTAACAAAACGAACGACTCTGTTCACTGTATTCAAATTAAAATTCATGTGGGTGGAAAAAAAGTATATGTTTATGAAATATTGCCTAAAAAACATAGCCATAAAATGTAAAAAATATGTGCGTGTGAATGGTGCTTTGCAGAATTTAATAATTTGTATGCATTGAAAGATGTACGCCTTAAATATTTGAAATTTTGAAGTACATGAAAAAATCACTTTTATTATTAAAAATCTTTTTCAGACTAATAAAATAAAATCAAAAAATGTTGAGAGTCAATAATATATATTTTGTACTTCCTTCCTATGTTTTGTAAGTGAAGCAATAAAAAATAGTTAAAACATAATTAAAATTCTATTAAATGATATTTTCTTGGCTTTTCTTGCGCAATGTGTGACTTTTTTAGAGATAGTCGTTTGATGCTCCTATGGTATAAAGTTTGGTGTTATTAGCTCCCCCCCCAGTAATCGACAGAACAAGTCCAAGACTAAGAATTATGTAGACTTTCTGTAAAGTTATATATAATGAAAATTTTTTATTATTTATGAAAATTACATTTCAATGTCAATAATTTATTCGTTCCGCGGATCTATGCAACACCCAGAACCACTTAAGATAGACACACTTTTTATTATATCGGTCACTTTCTGAATCGATTGTAAGCCTTCCTCTCTGTCTGTTCGTCCGTCAGCTCCTCTATGTGTCTGTCTGCCTAATGTCTGTTCACATATTTTAGATGTACAGGTCAATGTACAGGTCGCAACATTTTTTTACCCGGTTTGTTGAGATTAAATGGACAAAGCCATGCAGGAATGTGGCTTGTATGCCCGCTCAACTTTTAACGTGTTTAACTGATACGTTTAAGCCCAAGGGCAAACACTGTTAAATCTGGACAACGTTTTTTATACCGATCCACTCAGAATCTTTTTTTAATCGATTTAAACATGTCTACCTCTCTGACGTCATATACTGAATAAGTTGTCAGATAGAAAACTTTACGTACGCTAAGGTTTTGGCTTTCACTTCAAATAATGCTTTCCACGAAAAGCAAGCTTTGATATAAGAAAAATTTCTAATTTTTGGTACGAAATGTGAGGAATAATAGATTTATGGCAAGAAAGTTAATGTTGCTAAATTTGAACCGAATCAAGTCTTGGGACCTCTCCTGTATGGGGTCTTCCGCGAAAAGTGTGCCTTCACCTGAGAAGAACGTAATTTTTGGTATTTTATTACGAAAGTAACCCAAGATTTGAAGCGGGCAGTAGGGTATTTAGCAACAAACAACCTACCTGGACTATAATGTTTTTATTTGTTTTTTTTCTGGTATTCAGTAGCGTAGCTTTGTTAGGCAAAAGCAGCATAGTAAGTAAGCACAAGATTAGTTCGCAGCCAAGTGTGTAGTCTTTTTCATTTTTTATGTATTAGAATAATATTACAAACTAAATATATGTCTCCGTACTTTGTGCAATCATACCTCAACGTAAATGACTAGTTGCCATGGAAAATGAGCAGCATTTTGCTGTGCGTTGTTACTATGATCCACGAGGAATGATTACGTATTCATTTCCGCTAGTAAGGCATGGAGGTTAGATGTTATCCGCCTGCGATAGTCAGAAGTGCGCTCTCGCGCAGAAGACACATAGCCACGAATGGGATTGCCACTATGTCTCGTTGTGCAAAAATTTGCAAGGCTATGGATTGAAGCTTTTTTAATAAAAGTCTTTAAAAAATATCAGAAAATATGGTTTTTCGGCTTTTTTTGTAGCACTTGCCATATAATACACGGGTTTATTTGTATTGCTTAATAAATTTGCTTTTTAAATGAAAGAATAAACGAACAATATCAAAAAAAGTCGGGTTAAACCCGAATTGGTTTTTGCATTCTTTCTTTCTCTGTTTGATTTTATTTTAATTCTTCTTTTCTGCTTTAAACATGCACATAAATTTGCAATCTAAGATTATAGAGCAGTGAAATAAAATCTACAAAATCAATCCGAGAACTTGTTTTGCAATTATATCAAAAAAAAAAAAAAAAAAAAAAAAAAAAAATGCAAACGTCTCTTAATCATCATATCAGCTATCATTTTCGATATCAGCTTCGTTCACATAACACTTTTGGCAAAGATTGAAACGTATTAACGTAGCTGGGCATCTGTGCGACCTGCCTGTGACACACCTAACGCCTCCGATATGTGATTTCAACAAGAACGCCCAACATGCACAGTGTGCGAGAAAGTCGAATTATTAAAGATGAAGTTCGGAAGAGACCGTTCATTTCAACATACCTGCCCTTTTTCCGTTTAAACTCACGATGTTTTTAGAACAGACAATAAATAAAATAAACGGAGGTGCACCATATTCGAAACAGATGGGGGAATGATCCCATAGAAACAATATTAAAACGGTGCTTTTAAGTTTGTTTCGTTTCGTTTTATGTGATCGAAGTCGAATATCATCTCTTCACCCTCCTCCTCGCCGAAAAAGCATCTTCCCAGACAACATGTATTTTTGTCTTAGTGTCTTCGCCGATAAGCAAAACTGTTGTTACTGGAACGAGAAGCATTCACAAGTGTTCCGTGAGATGCCATTGCTTCAAAAAAACTCAAAATGTGGTGCACTTTGTGGCATGACGACGTCATTGGATGATGAGAGAAGGTGATTACAGTCAATGGTAATCGCTGCAGATCCATGTTTCTAAAATTTCTGTGGCCAGAACTTAAAACGCAGAAAACGTGCGGTTCCAGCAGAATTGCCATAAAACTGATACAGCACTCGGTTTGCTGGGAGAGAAGTATGCGGACAGGCTGTTCTCAAGACATGGATTTATGAATTGGCCGGCCACGGTCGTGTGATTTAACAACCATGGATGTTCTTCTTCGAGACTGCATCAATGCCCAGGTCTATGCTGACCAGCCAAATATTTTGGTACATTTGGAGTCAAACCAGCGTATGCGCCAGTGCCTTTAGAGCCGTGGTAGACATTTGAACGATATCCTATTCGAAAGAAGCATAATTGCAATGCTTAAGCGTAAAAATAAAGCACAATTTATTTGATGCGCTGAGTTGTTTTTTTTTTTGTCAAATCTTAAAAAAAAAAACCAAACTTAATGAAAAACTCTTTAAGGAAAGACCCAGAGCGATTAACTGAAATCATTTTCGATCTAAAACTCGGGTCACAAGAAAAATCAAATGCATAATAAAATAGTGACAAAAAATGTGCGAAAAAAGACGTGAAATTTAAAGAGCTATCAAAATTTCGGTCACACCTCTAGCATCCGATGCTTTAATCTCTTAGTCATGAACTTTTATGCGAAATATCTTAAAAAATTGTTGTTTTTGCTTTAAATATTTTAGCTTTCGGAAAGTTATTTGCATCCCGAGCACACCTAATTCCAAGCGTAAGCTATTGATAACGAAATCAATCATTAACGAAATTCCAGAGTGAGAATTTAATTTGCGACTGGTATGTTTGCTTTGTCCTTGCTTCTCTGGCATCTCTTGTGTAACTGTCTCTTGTGTAAACTGTAACGTATACAAAGTTCATTCCAAATAACTTTTTATATATGTTTTTAAAAATTGAAAAATTTTCGCAATTTTATTAAAATTGAAAATAAAACACGTAATGTTTTTTATTTTGATATTTTTGGGGTATTTTTTTTTTTTATTTTTTGTTTTTATGTGAACTTTTTTATCTTTTTAACGTTTTATTATCATTTTGTTGCTGTTATTACCGAAGGCATGTGCAACGTTCTTTCGCATATTAACAGCATTCGAGCGCAGTAACGCCAGCACTTTTGCATGCGTTTATGTTCGTGTGTGTCTGGACGCAGGCATGCATAATGTTTTTGACAATGTAAAAGCGGAAAATACGAATAATTTTCAAAGTCAGCACAATCGTTTGTGTTCCCGTTTATTCGATGGTTGTGAAAAAGGCATTTTTTTCTTTCTTGTTGTTTTTTATTTAGTTTTTTAAGTTTACTATGGATTTTCAACTATCTGCGTATGGGTGGATGTATGTATGTGTATATATATGTGTGCGTGTATATATGTATATGTTGATTATCCCTGTGCCAATTGGCAACAACTGTCGATCTCAGTGTCACACGAAATCATAAACAAGAGACACTTGTGCTCATTGTGTGTACTTTGACTACATATCTATGGGAGAGTGAAGTTTTTTTTTTTTTTTTTCATTTTCTTTTTGACGATATTAGTGTCTGAGCTAAATACTTTTATTTTGTCAACGTTACAAGTGTGGATATGTGTGCCGTCAGTGGATATGCGTTTGTATGTATGTATGTAAATGTTACGAAAGCTTTATGAAATTGCCAATGTAGAGTAGAAATGATATTCTTTTTTTATTTTCTTTTGTATTTATGCAAATTTCATTTCGCTGTAGGGGAGAATAAGCAAAGCACAATGTAGCGCATATACAAAAATATGTCACATATACTGCTTCGTTTATATCTTTTTTTAAGTTGGCGTTCTTGCTGATGGCAGTTTCCAGAGTTATTTCACAAGTCCTTTTTTTACAAAGGCAAATAAAATTCATAAGTTGTTTCCTGCTGGTTTTGCCCGCTTTCTCGCCCTCGCCCTCGCTCTCCCCCCGATCCCGATTCCGCTTTTATTGGTACTGTTTTTCAAATATTGCTTTTTAGCAATTTCAACTGGCATGTATGCACACACACACACATATATATATATATATGTATATATATTAAAACGTGTACATATATGTGTGGGTGTATGCGTTTAAGTGTATTTGAACCATAATTTGTGACCATTGTACATGGTAAAAATTCAATTGCATAACATTCCTTTTCCACTCATTTTTGATTGTTGGTATGTTGGCCCGCATGTTTTTGTATTCGTTTTAATATAAAAAGCGACAAATTATTGTAAAATTTATTTGCTGTGCAGTGTCGCTGTTACTGAAAAATTTTCAATTTGTTGTTATTCACGGTTGTTTCTATTTTCATTTTCAGTCGAAAAGTTTTTCACTCAACGTCTTTAGGGGTCTGGTTGTGTTAAAAGTTTTCAAAAACTACGTTTAAGTTATGAAAATATTTAGAAATTAAACACATCCTCAAATTTCTATTATTGTTTTATTGGTATTCTACTTTCATGCTACTGCTCTTTTACACACCTACTGCTTTTTTGCTTTTTTTGCTTTATTTACAATGTGAGCAATCATTCAGGAGACGTCCCATGTACGAGCAATACGCTGACCGCCAGAAAGGAGTGGGGGAAGAGAAATGGCTAGGTAGCCTAGTGTGTGTGTGTGCCTAGTTGGTAAATATTATGCCGACTGAGTATTCACTACAGCTACAATCGGGTCCGCAGCCTAGTCGGTAGATATTGAGTATTCACTATAGCTACGAGCAAACTAAACTATGCTGGACTGAAATTTGCCCATTCGACCACTCGCGTGGACACTGCTTGCAGATCATAAAAGAAATGTGATGTGATATTCTACAAATTTCGTTCTTGACAGCAAAATATTTTATTCCAGCACAACATGAGCATGTGCTACCGCTATTGTACTACTGCTGATCAATTTTTCCCCCTTCCATTAGAAGATGGAAAGTAGAAGGAATGAAAAGATAAAAAAAACTGGTCACGTTGGAAAAAGAGGATTAAAGGAAAAATAAAGAAAAAAGCAGAGAAGAGAAGAGAAGAAACAAAAAGACAAGATAAGAAAACAAAAGGGAAGGGAGAGAATCAACCAATAATTATCTGAACTTAGATATACAGCCCGCTAGGTTTGGGTGGTGAAACCCGTTCCCGCGCAGCCCCCGTAGCCATTTTCGCAATTTAGAATACTTCTAAGAATTTTTTTCGAAGCGCTGGAAAATGGTCGTCTGAACGGTAATTGGAACTTAACTACAACTTAGGCAATGCTAACTACTTTTGTTTTTTTTTTTTAAATAAAACGGTGTCTGTCGGAAAGAAGAGAGGAAAGGGAAGGCAATCTGTGGTGTGTGGTGGCCGGAGCTTAATGAGTGTGCGCCCCATCGATAAGTGTTATCTCTTCACCGACTGAGCTACGATCCAAGCAAACTCTACCCTACTTCAAACTTGAACTTACGAGCGCTAACTTGGTAGGTGCGGTTCTTAACATCATATAACACACTACTCAATAAGTCTCTTGCCTGACACATGCATGGTATCACTGTTGACAGATCCTTACGATTTCTGGTGTGTGTCAAAATTTCAAAACAACTGTAACGTGTAGACTAACGGTTCAAATGTCAGGAGAAACATGTCCATAGTTGATATACTCTCCACGGTTATGAATAATAATTGGGTATCATCAGAGAAATTTATATGTTTAAGATTTTGGTCAATTTTTTTCTAAAATACCCACGGATTGGCAATCCATAGTAGCGCATTCCAATACCGAACTGTGCGAACAATAAAAGATTGTTCGGCCAGAAAGGTGGAAGTATTATTATAAGAAGGTTCCTATACGATCGGTTTATTAAAAAGTTGGGATCGAATGATTTTGTAATCTAAGCTTTTAAGGAGAATTTTATAAAAGCATAAGCGAAGAAGAAAATCGCTCCTACTTACGGTTTATATGGCTATGTTGATGGCTTTTATTTATGGAAATTTTTTTCCCATTAGGTACTAATCTTTTTTCTCTCTGAAGTTTTCCAATCAATTCAAATATGAAAGATTTTCAAAGATCTTAATTTTCAAAATTTGTAAACTTCAAGTACTGGGATCGGTTTGCGGGTCTTCTTCTCGAGCGAGATGCGAAACACAGAAACTGATGACACTCGATTGCTTTAGTGCAGAGCCAGTCTTCTCGCTTGTCGTAATTGCAGCGAAATATATTTAATTTCATTGAGTAAGAGGAAGACAAGGTGGAATATAATATAAATATATTTGAAGAAAAATTTAAAATCTCTTAAATACAAATATAAAACAAAGTATAATAAATTGGTTTAAGTTGTCAAACTCTTCTTTTCTTAATAGCTCCCTCGATATTTATAATTTCGATAGTAATTTCCCCCGTCTATACACTGCCCAAATAGGGCCTAAATATCACTTTCCCGAAGTATTTATTAAAATTTCGAATTGATGGATATTTTTTCTTTAACTCCTTTATAAATCTTATAGCACTAACAGGAGAAAGCATCGAAAATAATTTTTTGCTTTTATTATTTTTGCCAAAATTTTGGAAATTCCGAGTTTAAGTAGCCTTTCTATGGCTATTAATTGCACCGAATTTTATGTTTGAACTTGACTCTCGGCAGCTAATTTATCGATATTGAGCAAACGCTCATACCCTAACGAGTACCGTCAATGCAATTCTCGTTAACAGTTGTTCGATAACGAAGTCCATCAGCTCAAGCTACAAATTTGCTCTCTAGTCAATTTGATAACGAGAGCCGCAAACCCTGATCGCTGATTACGTTAAAAAACTTTTAAATGAATTTTTGTGTAATTAATCAAAGGGTATTGATATCTAAAATCTGTCCACTTCCACAAAATTGAAATGTCAGTCATTCGTTTATCTAGAAAATTATCTGCAAATAATTTTGAAACAAATTCGAATAAAATTTAGAGTTTTCGTTCATTGTTAGATTCTACTGATGATATGCAAACGGGCTCCGTTTTGTAAATTTCAATCCGCTGCAACTGTATGAAAATGTGCGATGTCACTCACTTCAGTTCATTTTATCTTGCACAGGTTTAGGAGATTTGCTGATTGAGTTCGGATGCGCGTATTGATTTTCTTTTTTTTTTTTTTCTTTTTGCGAGTTTTTCATATTGTTTTTCGGGATTTTGCGGATTTTCGTAATTTATGACTTCACATTTTTGCCTAAAATGCATGGTAACAAATGCATCACCGTTCAAAAATATGCAAATACCGTAAAACAATCATAAAATTGAAATAAAAAAATATCGTTCACTTATTTAATGTCATAAAATATTTGTTTATGTATAAATATTGCAAAAATATTATTTTGATAAACTTTTATGTACACGTACGTATGTATATATATATATATATATATATATATATATATATATATGAACGTATGCAGTGAAATGCAATTCATATCTACACATGTACGTGCTTATGTGTTTTTTTCTTTTTTGTGTGGACATCCTTCACTCGTATCATACGATGCCTTCTATTTACATTGTGCGAAATCCATTTGAAAAATAAACTTAATAATCAAACAAAACATAATAATAATAATAATAATAATGAAAAATACATTTTATGCATATATTGTGAAATATGTAAATGTTCACAGGTGTTATTTATCTGCACTATTTTTTTGCTCGTTCTGCATTGTCGTCGTGTGTTCTAAAAGGCATTTACATAAATATGTATTTATCAGCATTAAATAAAAAAAAAAAACAAAGTTTTTGGTAAATAAAAATTTAATACCGATTTACGTTATAATAACTTTTGCAATAATGTTTAAAAGTGATTTTAAAAATTTATTAAAATGCGAAAAAGAAAATAGTAAACAAGTTTTATGGGAATATCGGCAGAGTAAATATTCTTATGTCGCTTGCGGATCCAACATCACCCTACATAGCTACATATTTCAACGCTTGGGGCCCCTGTTAGTGCAAACAAGATTTTTGGCTTTACAAACAAGCCTTCCTCCTTATTTCCCTTCAATACAATAAAACGTAACATGACATTGGCCAATGACTAAGGAGAAGGAGGAGAATCACATGCACGAACATTGTGTTCAATTTTACGAGAGATAGAGAGAGAGAGAAAGAGAGAGGGGGTGGAGGGGGATGCAGAGAGAGAGCGAGTGGAACAGAATCGGCAGATATGGGCAACAAAACTCATTGATCATAACTTGGCAGACAGTCAATGAATTCTACTCCTCAACGCCTTAATTTTCACGAAATTAAAGAAAGTAAAAAAATGTGAAAAGCGTAGAGATGGACACAAAAGTGATTGAAGGTTGAAGATTTCCGTCAGAATAGCTACGATCAAGAAACATCAAACAGCAACGTTGAAAGTACGCAATGCAGGTATGCAAATATGGAATTGGAGTTTGTTCATAGATGGCTCCTAGCTGTCAGTGTAGTTATTGTCAAGCCGCGTCATTAACGCAATTTTCTCTTGATGACATCTGACAAAGCTTTTCTAGGCACAGCAATGGAAGTTTTATACAATAGCGTAGTTTATAACCCCATTATAACACCATTCGTCAACATCATACAAAATCCATCAGGCTGTTACTCGGGATAAAAAGTGGACTTGTTTTGAGTAAGAAAAGAAGGCACAAAAATTTACGACCACCATCCAGATCGACTGCGAGACTGAATCGCTTTGACAGGAAGATGATGTTTTGTGTTTAATGGGACCAGGAGAGTGGGGTTTCATATTGGCTGTAAAAGTCACAAATAACAATTAATCGATTTGAATGGGTCGCCGATCAAAAAAAGCAACACATGGCCAGTATTCTACATGTCATTCGTTCATGCATTCAAAATGCGAAATTGAATCACGACACGTTGAAAGCACTCAAGTGGGAAGTGCTATACCATGCCGCTTACTCGCTAAACTCTGGTGTTTTCGGTTATCCTTTGTTTTGCATTGATGGGACATGCACTTGTTAAGCAACGCTTCGACTTCTTCGAAGCCTTAAAACAAAGCATCTCGATGAATGGTTCGGGGCGGAAGAGTAAGCGCGAGCCACATGTTGGCAGACAGGTCAGACAGGAAGTCATCGGTAGCCAATACTTAAAATAAAATATTTTTTCAACATTTTCAGACAATAAACGTGTGTTTGTTATAAAAAAAATTCTATCATATTACCTATGTGTACGCCTTGCTCCCTACTCGAGAAAGCTTGGCCCGAATGTGGATTTTTGTAAAATTCATTGCAAGAATGATATCACGAGAAAATTCAAGAAAGATATCGCTTGCGGCTCCAGTTAAACTTTTAATTCACATATTCATGTGACGATTTAAGGCTTATAACAAAGAAACCTTTTCTAACCGTAAATGTTTTCAATTTTTCTTTTACTACAGTTGAAAAATTACTTTGCTTTAAAGCATTTCTTAAAGGTAACCCTTTTTTTGTGTTCATTTCAGTACTCCAATCATTCCTGTATGTCGCAATTTAATATTCGTGCAAAGACTGTTGCTGGTGCTTGGCGAACCCATAAGATAGATATCCCCTCTCTTATGTGTTTTTCATTTCCGTTTTAAAGTGTACGTCACGCATTTTCCGGTTTTCAGGTTTTATCTCCGTCTTCCCTCCTACCACAAATAACACTTAACCGTAAGGAAGGAAAACTTTATGCATATTTTATAAGAAAGAACAGAAAATAAAAAAACGTAATTGGTAAGTACGCACGATATGGCCGGCATGCAAACGGTTGAGAATAGTGCATAAGAAATGAAGGAAGAAATTATATTGCTATTCGTATCACCTAAGGTCCCGTCATGGACAAGAATACGGTCGTTCTCATTTGACAGATGACAACGAGCTAAATTGTAAACAGAATTTCAATTATGGGCATGCCGTCACACAATCGCACGTTGATCTTATATATATGTACATATATATACACCTTTCGAGACCTTCATAATAAAATACACTTTGGGGTAATACAAACATAATGCCAGCTACCTACAATAGAATAGTTAGAGGGACATGTAACTGATGTTTAACACGCAGGAGCAACAAGCGTTATGCGTTAAAAATCTTAGATTATAGATATAGTATGACAGCATCTAGTCAAACTATTACACCTTTAGTACGCACGTTCACCAAAAACTAGCTTTAGCTTAACCAAGTGGAAATATTATGCGTCGCTCATTAATTTCTAATAAAAGATATTTGCAGAGCTTAAATATCCATGAAAAGCTTGCGTGATGATATCACATATCTTTGTTCGAACTTCGTTTCGCCTGTTACGGACATAACCATAGAGGACTTACATAGAGGAGGGTAGAAAAACCGCAACGCAATGAACTCAATTCTTTTAATATATGATATCTTTTCGTTTGCCTATTGAACTTCAGATATCGTTTAAAACATTTTTATTGGAGAGAAGTAATCTAACGTGAGCTGGACTATCTATTCAAGGCACTTCCTGGGCTGCCGTATACCCTAGTAGATAAGGGTCGCGACTACTAGGCTGGCGTTCGTGGGTTCAAATCTCAGTGCGGTTTTATTTCACTTGGTCATAGTCGTAATGAGTGTAGATGTATATTTTCAACCTCTATCGACCAGGAATATATCCACTATGCTGCAGCCATTTCGTATCTCTTCTCCCCTTTCTCACTTTCTTTCTGATTTTAATTGTGTTGCATCTATAGGAGACATCACCTGAGTGATTAAAAGGAAAAGAAAAACCAGACAAATTGCTAATAGAGAGAAATAAATGAAAGGGAGCTATACGGCCTACATGGGGGAATTCTTGGGTAAGAGCAGATTTACAAAACTCCGGTTTATGTTAAGATTGAACGGTTTTCATGTTATAAGCATATAGGTACCGGATTCCACCAATTTGCAGTGATCGAAACATATACGTAAACGACAAAATTCTAATCAAATTCGTATGTGGAGAATATTTACAGGTCGATTGATTGCTAACGTCTCATTATTGAAGAATATTCTTTATTAAGTCCGTATTTCCATAATCTAATTACATTATCTTTTATTATTTTGTAGTGTGTGTGTATATATATGCTTGGCTATAAGTTTAAGAATTGTGAACTGCTGACATTTTGATCCTTTGATAGGATTGATAAGCAAATTAAAATCGTAGGTAACAAACAAAACGAAGACCTTTGAATGCTTCTTAATTTTTCTTCCATTTTAATTTAACTTGTAAAAATGTGTGCAAAATATTACCTATGCTTCCAGCAAGGACACCCACCATTCCATATGAAAATGAAAGCAATTATTTCAAATATTGACATTTAGCCATAAAAATACTCATGATAGCTCACATTTACTTCTCTTCTTGGAGCAATGCTTACGGTCTTTATTAAAGTTGCAACATTTCCACTACTATACGCATTTATGTCTTCCTCCCTCTTACACTTACATCCAAGTCTTAGTTTCGTAAGGTTGAGGTGGTATTTTCTTTCATTGTTTGTCATACATCATACAATAATATCGCGTGACTTTCCTGCTTACTGCTGCATACATGCTCCTATGTTCGTCAACAGAAAAGGTTGCACAATTTGCAACGATATTATTGCTTATGTAAGTCTTGTTTCAGTCTATATCTTTTCCTATACGCTTTTCTTTTACCTTTACAGAGTTCACGCTAAAACCTTTATGTCGCATATGAAATAATTTAAAAACGTAAAGGGGGTCTTTTATGTACACGTATAGATATGCATGCTTAGCTTTATTATACATTGTCAGGAAATAGGTTTTCTTATCGAATTATTTATAGGAGATAGATTGTCTTTTTATCACGCGAAATACTTTTCACAAAGGTCCAGGGGTCATCTAGGTGATGAGCGAAATTCATCAACTTTGTACGTGATAGGACTACCTTGCAGGCACATACGCAAGAGAAATTTTTTTTATAGAAAATATACGTTTATTGCATGAAAAGCATACTTTGATACTTTAATTGAACTATTGCTCGTCGCTAGTCGTCTCATAGTTTGTGGATTCCATGCCAAAGAAAGTGTTATTCTTGTAAGTCAACCAACAAGTGAAGGGCTGCTCAGTGAGTGAGGGTTTCGCTCGCTATAAAGGAGTGGTAACCCCAAGAACTTGAGTGTAGCGAGTAAGCTGCATAGGCAAGCACTTCTCAGTTGAGTGCTTCCAACGTGCCGCGAACCGGTTTTGTTTTGTGGATGGAATAATTACCTGGTATTGCCTTTTTGGTATTTCGCTCGTTTTTCGAACAGTGAACGACTCATGCCGATTAATTGTTGTTGACCGTGCTTGGCATTAAGCATTTTACGATACTTTGACAGGTAATAACAAAAGAGGCGCTTCTGGTCCGACCAGACATAGAATGTCGTCTTCCTGCCAAAGCGATTACAGTTTTACAGTCGATGAAAATGATGTCGGTGGATATCCCTATGAATTTTTACGCCAACGATGGCCAAAATCGATCCCCACTTAAGCTACGATGCAAAAAATGCTTCTTCCTGTATCGTCTGGGAAAAGAGAAAACGCTGTGCCCTAATGTTGTTTAGTTGACACCAAACTTAACGTTTTCGCTGATAGCCAAAACACTTTTCCATTGGAAAGTCTATCGCTATCACAGCTGCTTATTCTTAGTGTTAGGGTCGCCAAATAGAAAATTCCGGTTTCATATTTGCAAACCTATTACGTACGAGAATTTATTCCCAGAAGCGTTAGGAAACGTTCGTGCAACACGCTAAAAGAGACTCATATAAAAGCGTAAAGGCGAGAGAGATGTTACGATTTTATTAGGTTTTAGCTCCAACAATTGGTATAATGATTAAATCCAGAAAAGAAAGGAAAAAATATGCGCTGACAGATTTTAATGCATTTCTTGTAAAAAAAAAAATTTATTATTCAAGGGCACAAAAACTGTGTTTGTATAATCTAAGTGACTCGTACAACAACGGATTTATATAGTGCGGGACCAATCTACGGTGTTTACTATATAGTGGCATGCACATCTTTCGTATTCCTCAATGCTAAGCATAGCAGTGATAGTGTTATTAATACATTTTTCCTCTATTAGGATATCCGACCTGAACCAAACCAATGAAACTAATTCCAAATGGTAAAGGAGTAAAATGTGTGAAGGGAGCTTATTTTCCCAAGACCTCTCCCAAGAAATTAATTATCTACCAAACAGAGCTACTCGGTTTATGATCCGTTCAACTTTCTTTTGCAAAAATGCAAAAGAATAAGGAATTCCCGGTTCACTAATTAGTGAATTAAATTTTATTAACGGAAATTTAAGCCAAAATTTATTGATTTATTTTACTTACTTGTGTTTTGTGTTTCTTCTTTTTAGTGTTTTGGAGAACGAAACTGGAATAGAAAGAAAAGAAAGAGTCGTAGAAAACTTATTTACAATTAAGTGTTCAGTAGGCTTTAGTTATAATTAAAATAATTAATTATTACAATTTAATTAAATTGATTTCGTAATATTACTTTGTCCGCACTGTTCCCATCAACTCTTTAAATACACAGAGAGTTTTCAAAAATTGATATTTCCGCAAAATTGATTTTGGCACGCGGCACAACAACATTTGCCTGATGTCGTACGATTTCAAGCGGACTAATATATTACATGCACCATACTATGAGAGTAAATAGCGTTTTTGCCAAGGACACTAAGTCTTGTAGCCCAAGATTATTGACGTTGACGTGTAATTGATTTTAAAACATTCTCCCGTTCGTGTTCTAACACCAGGTGAAGTTCATAATATTAGAACAATGTTGTTTGTTTGTGACAGCGACGGGGAATTTTAAACACAGTTGAAGCACTGTTCAGTTTTTATACAAAATCTTTATTTATTTTTTTTTTTTTATTCATACATGATGCCTGGTTTTAGTTTTTTGAAAATCGAAAGCGCTCTTTCGCACACACATCTGCTTCTATCATCCACGCATTCATATTATGCTAAAGCTAATTAATCGCATTTTGTGCTTGAAAATTCCGTTTGAACGATAATATGTATTGACAGTTCAAGAGAGAGTTACTGAAAAAGGAAAACGTATACCGATATGCGACTCATACGAGCATATACATATGCGTGCTTGTGTGTGTCTGCGTAAGTCTGTATGGCGATATGAAGAATGATAGCAATGCATGACAGCATTTTTTAAATGGATTTTGGTTTCTTTTTTTTCTTTGCTTTGGATATAAAGTTTAAAGTGGTTTATACGGTTTCTGCGTAAAAGAGCAAAAATTCACATAAAACCAAATGAAAGACATTGCTGGTGATAATCATCTTTTGGCTCGCAGTGCTGAAAGATTAGGTAGAAAGGTCTTCAAGTGATCTATGCCAGATTGATAAGGTCGTTGTTTGTCTTAAATAAAAAATTGTTTACTGTTAGCGGTTGTTGCAGACTAATCAGTACGCCTGCACACTTGGACAATGGAACTAACAGTTAGATCGTGCACGGAACACATCCTAACACTTTTAATACATGTTGCATTTGGTATCATTAAATTTTTCTATTAAAAATTCCATATCACTTTTCCAATTTAAAATTTTTTTTATATTTAAACTTCTATGACTTGAAAATTTTCAAATTCAAAAATTCAACATTTTTTTAATTTATTTTTTATTTCAAAAACTTGTATTTTCCTTTAGTAAAAATTTTTCCTATTATATTTAAATTAAACGAGTGAAAGCCTATTTTAATTGTAATTGTGTATGTGTGAAGGTTTCCAACTTTTCTTTTACTTTCCACAAATCCCTAGTAATAGTAATAAAGATTTAATTAGAATTTTCAACTAATTTGCATTTTAAACTAATCAACACTCTAAACAGACACAATGCATAAACGCATGCATATGCAACAGCAATAAATACAAATAACACGCCGATCAATAATTTCTGGGACTGAGTTATTCAGTTATTAATACGCTTTTCTGCAAGAGTGATACAATCTGCCTAACCATTGTTGCTTGTCTTACCATGGCTTTCCATAGCCTATATCTCTTGTGATGCCAGGGTATATTAAGTCTGTGTGGACGTATGCAACACCGAGAAACACTTGAGATAGATCGACATCTTATTATAACAATTGACAAAGTGATTCTTGTCTGCCCGCATGGTACTCTTGTGTTCAACTTAAGTGTCGCATTATATGAAATATTTTGATGAAATTTGTTACACCCCGATTTGTTATGGCCCAAGGATGAACGTTGTAGAAAATGGTTCGCAACGGACCACTTTTTCGATCACTTCCATCCATCCATATAACGCCTGATTATGAAAAGTCGTTGAGCGAAATGATGTACGATATTTAATAGTAGGCCCTGGCCCACTATAGTATTTTTACTGGTTTATAAAAAGATTTGACGATGTTCTCAAAATGTGTCCCTGTTTCCGCAATGAGTTCTTTATATAATCTAAACCTACTCTCCTAAAACGTAGTTTCCAGATGTGGGCAAAAAGGTACCCTCGGTGGGGAAAAGATCTGGAGAATCGAATTTCCATTCACGCAGTTTTGTCATTGCATTCGTCGATTTGTGACTTGGTGTTATTGCTCTTGTGCGCGCACAGCCGTCACCTAACGTGCGGTCAGCTTTTTTATGGCTTACGATGGAACAGCAATATGAACTTAAGGGCCCTTATTTTGTCCTTATAGTCGTCGACTTGCTTCACTTGTACTTGTGAAGGAGAGCGGTCTCCTTCTAGAAGAGAGTAATGGAAGCACCAGCCAGCTATTTTTTGCATCTTCACTTTTAGATTATCGTTCAATAAATTTCACGAGTTTTAATATTCTCTGGTATAATCATCTCTGTTGCACATTTAGCACCGTCGGCGTTTATGTGATTTTAATTAAAATTAAATCAGCAACAAATTGACAAGTTTCGACAAGTGTCGATTACGGATTGGCATTGTCCAAGAATAATATGAATATTTTATTATGAACGCCACACATCTATTTATCGGTTCCGGGAATTAATGACCCATATGTTAGATATAAAGAGTAAGGCTTGTTGCCTTCATATGCGCATATAATAAATGCATGCATGTATTTTTGTACCATACGGCCTCTTGGGCGTATGATTGATATTAAATTCAAATTGAATTATTAATTATAACGTACGATAAAGGTACAAACATACCAGAAAGTCAGGCAGGCAGGCAGGCAGGCAGGCAGGCAACGAATAGATATTGTATTGCAAAGGCGTATGCACACACCAAACATACGCATCCACACTAACAAATGCATACATACATACGTTCATCTAGATATTACTAATGAAGTTCTAAAATAGACATCTTTGTTTTAAACAAACAATGGTACGCATATGTAATAAAAGATGAGCATGCAGACAACTCAACGGGCATATTTGCATGAGTACGTGTATAGAACGAACAATATGCTATGTGAAAGGATTTATACATAGATCAATCGAAGCACAATATGCAAACATACGTAAATGAAACTAACATGGAATACAAACGCATGCAATCAAACAATCTGCTAAGCATTTATATAAATATTTTATAAAGTTTCTCATATTCTGTACCTAAGCATTTTTGTTGTTGCTGTTGTTGCTGTTGTTGCTGTTGTTGCTGTTCGAAATGATAACATAAACGATTGTTATTGGCATAAGATTGCATTAAATATGTTCATTATTCCTTCAACAGCAAAAAGCATTCGCATATAGGCTTCAATTCATCCATGCAGAGAACTTATGCATCTTTCATCAAAGTTCATGAAATTGTAAATGGAATGTAACGCATATTGACGTGGTTATAACATCAAAATGTAGATGCACTTGCATTTTTGCCTGAAACGTTATTACGATGATCATTTTTGAACAAAAAAAAAAACAAGGAATTTTTCCTCACTCTTCACATGCATCATACATGCAAAGCAACGCCATTATAATCAACATGGATATCAACGTGAAATGTTCTATTACATAGAAAACAATAACAACAAACAGCTTTGTAGTGTTTAAAGCAAAAGCATTGTTCGCAATCAACTTGTTGTACAGGTTCGTAATTAAACACACAAATCGGAGATGCACGAGTGGCAATTTTAATAGAACGCATAGTAGTAGCTTTATTCTTATTAGTAGTAATCAAAAGCATATTGAGTGTTGCTGCATTAATGTTTGCATCTACATGCATACAGTCAGTTGAACTTCCTATTTGCTCAATGCACAAAGAAAATCAAATTGCAAAAGTCGACTTGAAATCTCTGGGTAACCTTTCAATAATGAAGAATTTGCACAATTTCAAATCTGTTTATGGCCACTGCAATGGTAGATAAAGGACACAAAAGATAAATCAGGTTATGCTTTGAGCACATCCAGGAGTTTTTTCTTTTTCGTTCGAAAGATTGAGTTTCGGGTATAAAGACAGCAGAGCCTAAATTATGCAACGAATTTTTTTTCTTTCTTTTTCCAATCTTGCATAGAAATGGGCCCCGCAAAGCACGTGATTTTTAAGATTTTATTAAACTTTAATACGTTCGCTAGTTATGTTTCGTTTATAATAATTCTTCAACTGATAAACATTTTCGATCTTCCGTGAGTCATTACATTCCATCGACAGAACCATTTACTTGTATCCCACATTATCGACTGCTACTCTTAATATAGTTTAACGCAAACAAGTTGACTTTGAATTATAGATCAATCATGGTGCAAATGAAGCTAAGTAGCCTTTCACAGCATTGAAGGGGTTCATTTCTTTTGTTCATCTACCGGCAAAATTCGAAAAGTTCGTTGACGTAATTTAGCGCCACGCACGTACTAGTCAGTTAGTTAGGAAAAAAAAAAAAAAATCAACTAACAATTAATATCAAGTTAATGAGTATCGATTATGTTGCTTACATTAGACCGTTTGCCACCATGTGATTCAATAATTAAATCAAAAAGTCATAAAGTTAAATAAAATTTAACCAAAGTTTTTGATAGGCCGACCAATTCATATAAATATCGAATAATCTGTAAAGTTCTTTAGTCAAAAAGTAGAAAAAGAACAGAAGAACAAGAGAACAAAAAAAATCCATATTGATGAACACAAGTCAACAGATTGACCAACGCAGTGGACGGCTGTTAAATTGGACATATATGTAGATGTATGTGTGCATGTGTGCGTTTGCGTTAAATATTGATTGAAGTTTTCGGGTGAATATTAGAGAGCGTGCATGTAGAATATAGGCGAGCTTATAACGATGTTTGTCATGGTTTGAGCAAACATATGCCTACATGTATATATGTATTTGCACACAATATACACACATGTAAATGCATCCCTATATATATATATGTATATATATGCATACGTATATAAATGAACGAACGGATTGTGTGCATATATGTAAATTTTTAATTAAAATGCAAATATGAAAACTTTATATACACACATGCACACACACGCACACATGTCCTCTCTCTGCATATGCATAT
>KK502476.1:609057-623490 GCA_000688735.1 Glossina austeni | reverse complement strand
TTTTTTTTTTTTTTTTTTTTTTTTTTTTTTTTTTTACTTTGCGCACACATATGTACGTATGTAAGAATGCGTTTGCATTGAAGCATTACCATGCTTTCCATGCGTGCTTTCGTGTGAGTGTTTGTATTCTTTACTTTAACATTTCAAAGTAATAACGGCTGTATTAACGCCATTGGCGAATTTATGTTAAATGGTTTCCGTTACACATGAACGTTCATTACAGATATGCGAGCGAAAGAGCGAAAGAAAAAGAGCATACGAAACGGCTGAACTGAAACATAGCAAAAAATGTAGATCACACACGCTCATACAGGATATTTTTATTTTTAATAAAATGCATTACCCTGACATATTGTCATATTGTAATTTAAATGCTTGTCCTGGGGTTTTTCTTTCCTCTTTATGCAGTTCTTTTCCTTACTTTGTTATTGTTTAATTTTCCTCCATTTTCCCTTTTGTTTTAAAAACTGATAAATACTACTATGTTTTTTTTTTGCACTTTTCACTCACTTTCTTTATTAAATAAGATTTTTCGTTGTTTTTTCCGTGGCATACAATTCACCATCATTTGGCTCATTTATCATAATCTATACTTTGTTAAAGCGACATGTGTCTTTTACAGCAACAGCAACAGCAACAGCAACAGCAACAGCGACAGCGACAGCGACGGCGACAGCTACAGCAACACCAACAGCAGCAATAACGAGAAAGAAACGGAGAGAACAAAATTCCTCACTGAAAACAAAAACTATTAAAAATATAGACAACGGGACTTGCACACACACACAGTCACACTTTTAACTATAGAATCCATCCATACATAGTTTTTGTTATTACTATACTGCATTTATCGTTGTTTTGTTTGCATGAAAAGTTTGCTGCATTGCTTGCTATTGGAACCATAGTGGAACAAAACGAGTAATGAATCAGTTTTTCAATAATGTGTAGCCGCTGTTTTGGTTGTAGTTATTGGCAGAAAAGCTATATGAAAAAAAAAAAAAATGAAAATGAAAATGAAAATAAAAATAAAAATAAACCCGCATTTTGGTTATCGCTTTTCCTGTGCCATGCCATGCGTACATATGTGCTTATGTTTATATGCATATATGTGGGCCTACGTACAATGTGCGTGCATATACCGTTAATTGTCTGTAACATGAACTACAAAAGTTTAATTAACTTTTGTTCGGTTGAATTGAGGTTTTTTGTGCCCATATGAACTCTTTTCTTTTTTTTTTTTTTTTCTTTCTTTCTGTTTGCCAGTCCGTTTGTTTGCCTGCTGCCCATCACATGATTATATCAGCGGTATTTTTAAATACATACGTTTTTTTTTTACTTTGAGTGCGTGCATGCGTGTTTGTTTCGTCCTGTTTTTTTTTTTTTTTTTTTTTGAAAACTTTTTAAAAGAAAGAGGTTATAACTTTAAAAGCCATTTAAAATCTTACAGGAAAATATTTTCGTTGTAATCCAAATAGCTTCGAAATGTGATAAACAACTCGAAGCTGTATCGTAATGAATACCCCAAACTTGGCAATTTTTATACTTTTTCCTTGATTTCAAATAAAAATTCTTTTCATTCAATATTTTAATCATTTAAGATTTTTTGTTTTCTTCTCTCTCTTTTACACGGGGGTGAAATGAGGAAAAAACGAGGTATAGGGTTCAACTGGTACGTGTTATGCCTTTACCTGAATGCTGAGGCTGAGTGCTCGCTTTAGCTATGGCTAACTATGTACTGGCGCATTGAGGTTTGAACTCGCGAAACCTGTTTGCACTCTTTCAACGAAAACTTCACACTTTATAGAAATATTTTAGTTGTGTGCATACATATTCATACTAAGACCTCAGTGTGGATCGGAAGTACCTGGAGGACAAAGTTGGCATTTATTTACCTCTTAAGATCCCATAATAAACGAAATTAAGCCAAAGGCAGAGTGTTTATCAATAACAACATAATCGCAACCGACAGTTTACCCTTTACACTATCACAGATCTAACATTTCTTATGGAGGTAATTTTAGAGAACGATTCGCGAAATTGTAAAGATATCAACGTCTTCGAAGCAAAAGCTTTACAGGTTTGAAAGTGGAGTGAAGGAAAATGCTTGGAGTGAAGGAAAATGCTTTTGGGGCCTAAAAAATATACAAATAATGCTTGAAATGGACCCCAATCTTTAGCGTTTGTCCTGAAAATAATGCTGGAATCACAAAAAGTTGAAAAATTAGCTGATATTGACGCATGACCCAATAAAAGTCATAGGATGACATATAGATATCGCCATATCGCCATTATTGGCGAGTCCACGTGAATTTTGCATAATACACACCGTCAAACAAAATATGTAAAAATTTCATAACATGTCGATCATTATTTTACAATTCGCAGCTGCTTTACTGACGCTACTAAAGCGGAAAATGGAAAAATTGACTGAGTGATGGGTATCATTAATTCGTGGGATACTCGGTTAATACTCGGGGTCACTGGTTCATTATTCCACAAGTAATATTTGAGTACGACTTTAAAAGTATAAGATTCTGAGTAAACTTAGCAAAGCACGTCTGCCCCTAGCTCTGGTGTTTGGACATCTTTCCTCCGGACATTCTTTTTGGTCGTAAACGTTGAGATTGAATTGCTAATATATATATATATTTATACACAGATATTTACATATATATTCTAAGTTTGTAATCACATACGAAGTTTGATAATTGTGCACAATCCGATAACAAGCCGGTAGCTGAAGAGTTGTATTTTGTGGTATGTTTATGCACAGTGCAATAAACTTATCCCACTTAGCATTTACTATTTACCTTTATGGCCCGCTCAACAATATGTCGCATTTCGGCTGGCTGCATGTTGACTAAGACTTCCGCTACGATGCAGCATAAAAATGTGTTGTTGAACGAAATAATAATGTGACGACACAGCATTTATTTAGCCAATATTTGAATTATTACAAACATATTATAATAATTATATAATAACCATACGCACACATACATAACAACAACAAACAGATTCAGTTTTGCATAAATATGCGCAAATGTAGAGTAAGAACGGCACTTATGCTGGAAAAAATGATTGACCAAACGGGTAAACGCATGTTATTAGATAAGGACTATTGCTAACGATCTCTACGAGCTTCCTTGCCCGATAATCAGCGTAACAGTTGCCTTTTTCTACTGCCTCTCATACAATTTTTTCCAAACGAGGAACAAATTTTTTTTTAATTTTAATTTTGAGAGTGTCTCGCAGAAATTTATGTGTGCAGCAACAAAATCGAATTGAGAGAACATTGTGATCAGAACTCAGTCGGTCTATGTCCGCACATGTGTTGACGACATGTGTTAGGCTCCATTCCTAACTTCAATTTAAATTTTTGTATGTTGTACTTGTGGGCTGAATATCCTCTGTACACTAATTTTAATTTCTTTTTTGTGAAATGAGAACGAGTTGTTATTACTTTCTTTGTGCAGTTTTCTAGGAAAATATTTGGACTTTTTTTCATTTTACACGATTTGTTCTATATAATGTAATATAAGGTGTCCTTGAAGCTTAAAATGGTTATGCGTCCAATGCGCTCATGTTTGGGAACTCCTCATATAGGACATGTGATAACAGTTTGCTGAGTATTTAATTTTCAATTCCAGCTGGGCACCTTTCACCCACTTACTAATTTCTTTTATTTCTAAATGGTTTTCTAGGAACTAACATCAAAAGTATGTATAAACTCGTGAAATTTTTAACATATGACCGGCCTGATGTTGTCTTACAGTTTTCACATAGAAGGAAACGTTTTAACAAAAAATCTTGACATAATAATTGAAATGTTAAGCAGAAGATATTTTTTGATTAGCTTTTAATGTATTCACGTTTCGTCTGTTGTTCAAGTATTGTCGTATTGTCTTTTGCGGCGGGAAATGACGTGTTGTTGGTCGTCGGTTGTTCGACGATTTAATTAATTTTAGGCAATGAAAAGTTTAATATCGAATATAAATTTCATTGTAAAATTACTTGAAATGTACATACATACGTACATACATAGATAGCTGGAAGAAGTTTGTGCTAAGCCATATACACGTCTGTCTAAATTAGATAATGAGCTTCGAAAAACTCGGCTTAAATCGAATATAAACTTTTTATTCCGTTCTTATGTTTTCATTCTTGAGCAATGTCATAAAATAGTTTTTAAATAAATGCAATGCGTACACACATATGTTATGCACAAATGTTCATTATATTCAAAAGTGTATGAATTTCAAGTCTCCGGTGTCTTACAATTTTTGTGAAACAGAAATTCATACCAATTTATACATGAGAAAATAGGAAAACAGCAGCAGCAGCAGCAGCAGCAGCAGCAGCAAATATATGGCAACAACAAAATATGGAGAGAAGCAAAGAAAAACGAATAACTTGAACCGAGCAAGAACTTAATTTCAAACACCACTCTAACGAGCAATGTTTGCATAATTCAATAGCAATGACAGCTACAGAATCTGCAATAAAGATATACTCTTGTTGTTGAAAAAGTGCGCATACACATACACACATCTCACCTATACTCACACTTATTCAACTATAAATATACAAATGTATAGCATATGTATAACAGAAAGTTTGTCTATAAACGAGCTTAGCAAACATACTCCTCGCACTCATGTGCTTTACAAAGAGTAGTAGGTGTGATATTTGAACTACACTCGAACTGATGATGATGTTGCCACTCACTAGACATGTATGTGTATGAGCGTGCGAATGAATGCAAGCCCATCAACATGTACACACAAATGTATATTTTTTATTCAAAAAATGAGAAAAAAAAAAAAAAGAAAAAATATTATGCTGCAGTAAGACAAACTTAAACACATGTACAAACTTGCCTACCTAAGTATATTTCTGGCAATGTGATAGTAAGGTTTCATAGAAAATTTTGTTGCTTTCTATTTCTACTCCTTCCAGCCTTGCGTTTTTCTACGTTGTTTAAGAACTAACTAAGTGAGAGAATATTAAAAAGAGGTTTATAACGAATTTTATATCTTTATTCGATTAAATCTCGATATTACTAAGAGATTAAATCAATTTTAAATTCTTTCTCTTGAATTGTATTGCGGTCCCCTGTGCTCGAACGTTGACATTTCGAAAGAGATATTTTAACTTTCTCGATATCGAAGGACGCAACACTTGCAACGATTCACATCTCATCAAAGGATGATTTCAAATCCATTGGCCATTACTAAATGGCCTACTTGCTACTCCAAACGGGGGGTTCTTTTACAAAACTATTACATATTTGCGAACGCATGCGAACGATTGCTTCGGTTAACCTTCTGAAATGAAGTTTATTTTGTTGATTTACAGCCATACTCGGGCGTTATGATTCGTCGCTAATCATAAGAGCTAAACTGCGTTTTGTCCTAATACTTTTCGCAACTTTGTATCAAATTTCGTTTTTCACATCAATAGTCACAATAAAGCTCTTCAATATTAATTAAGTTTTAAAATAGAGTTAAGATGCGGCATCACGTTACGAAAGCTGCTTTAACTGATAAACCTTATGGTTTGTGATGGCTGCATGGTGTTGTTCAGTGTATGGCAGTAAATCTTGTACAGGCTGTGCTCCACTCGTTTTGCTTTATTAAAATTAGTGACGTAGAAAGTACAAAAACTCTTTTATGTAAGTCCAGGCCGTTAGCTTCTCAAACGGGAAGCCTTTACAATACAAGTTCCTTTGAGGTGCTTTTCTAAATCTATTAAATTTTTCCGATTTTTGAATATTTTCAAAGACTCTAACGACGATGGCAGGACCAAGAGAACTCGAGAACAGGAAAATGTTTGGTAATAGAAGATTTTGTTTTTTTATACAGAAATATTCTTAACTTTCTACATTTTTACATATCTTTCGTGTCCTTGAACACTTTTCATATATAACTAGAGGGTTTTTTTTGCTTTTACTTTTTTCTGGCACCGTCAAGGTAATCTTCCTGATTACATCTGACAGCGGGAACGGTCAACTGTGGTAGTTTCTGCTTGGTCGAGGTCGGGCAAGAGGTTACCTGTTTTCTTTGGTCCTTACCCTCAGAAAGGTAGGATGAGAGAGAGAGAGAGAGAGATAGAGATGGGAGGGAAGGGCCACGCCCATGTACTCAAATATATCCAAACCACTTTAGGAGCGATGAGTGTCCGTTTTCCCACTATGTTTGCCATCGGGCACCACGGGGTTAAGCTTTCACGGCAGTTATCCAACTAAAGCCCTGCGAGACATCTACACTTTAATAAAAATGAATGGAAAACTAAGTGCAACTGAAAAGACATTAATGTTCTATAAAATTGACAAGAATGAAGTGCTCCTCTTTGCAATCTTTTTTTTTTCATAAATTCTTCAAATTTAAATTTTTAGTCGGTTGTTCCGGTGGATACCTTCCATGTAAGCATCGCACTGCGTTGCAAAAAGAGGAAGTGCACCTACTGTGATGAGTATTTGAGAATTTCATGAAATCGCTTACATTCTGTGGTAAGATCACAGTTTCGCTCCCAGAAATGCGTTGTCCCTCTCCTTGGCTTCCTTTACACGATATTCGAAAAGGAATCGAAAGTGATTTGTGACGACAATGACAGTGGATTGGGAAAATCACGTCTTTTTTTTTGCAAATTAGAACAAACACTTTGCACGCCAACTCAATCCCTTTCATTATTAATAAGGAACGTAGCTTAACTGACCTATTGTTTTACTTGTAATGATTATGACTTTCTTTCACAGCCGTCTTGTCGACTTTAATATGCTTCATATTTATACGGACGAGTGTAAAAAAAAAAAAATTTTTTTTAATATTTTTAACAATCCTGTGTCTGTGCTTGTTCTGTTTATGCAGTTATGTGTACATATTCGTGCTTTTTTCAGAGTGCTGATGTGTATTTAGCAAATACACTCACTCACTACCTTACCGGGGAACTCTCCAAAATAGACTACATTACGGCAATCGCAAAAACAAAAATAACGATAACAACAGCTCGATGACTAAGTAAAGGTATCTGTGAATACATATATATATATATAGATATTTGTATATATATATGCACAGCATATACACATATATATACATACACTTTAATTTATTTTATAATATTTTATGGAAATTTTGTGTCTTTCTCCTCATTCTTTTGAAGTTGCCTGTTCCTTTTTTCTTTTTTCTTTATTCTTTTTTCTTTTGGTTTTTTGCACACATAACTTTTGCCACGTTGACAATCTGTTTTGGTTAACCAAGAGTGCTGTCCTGTCTACGACAGGCAAAGTAAAATTTTGAGACAAAAGAACGAGAAGAACATTTTGAAGATATCGCTATACATCCTTGTTCAGTATTCCTCTTGTCAGTATTTCCTTATATTTTCGCTTTCATATTTTCAGTTCTGATTGTGTTTATTCCATATTTTCAATTTTTGTGAGAAGAAAATCTTTTTTAGTTTTAAATCCCAGTACGCTATCATATTATATATTTATATATAGGTATGTATTATATATGCATATGTATAGGAAGCATACGAGTGCATATATATGTCACTGACACTTTAGCAAATCGTAGAAAAATCCAAGGGATCTTTTTCTCTTCTTTTCATTTCATATTTTTTTCCACGGACCGTAGACCAAGTCCCACCTTAATATCATCACTTACAAATGCATGTATTTGTGTCAGTTTTATATGCAATCTTATTATTATAAGAAAGTATTACATGTAGTAGACGTATGTATGCATCGGTGAGTGTGCACTTTTAACAAGAAACTCATAAACGTCAGAAAAAATAAATTTGTCTACATTTTTGTGTAAAAAATTTATGTTTGTTTCTTTTAACAATTCTTTTAAATTAAAATATATTTCTTGCAGTCATTTTCTCGTTCTTTCTCTCTTTTATTTATTTATTTATTTATTTATTTATTTATTATTATTTTTTTTTTTTTTCATTTTTCGATTTTCTTTATAAATTTAATTTTTTTCTTTTATTTTCAGTTATAGTGTATGCATATATGCAGGATACGTTAAAATAAACGAACGCGAACGCGAACACGAACGCGAACGCAAACGCGTTTTTCTCCTTTGGCAAATTGAAAAAGTTGTTCATTGCATTAAGTTTAAAGCTACTTAAACTGTCTTGTTTCATACCTCCATCGCTGTCATTCGTGAGTTTCACATTTCTTTTAATTTCTTTAATATTATTTTACAGCGCGACGGCCTAGTCAAAGTTGGATACAGTTGTTGTCTGCTTTTATTAATTCAACATCTGGTGCGGCAGCAACATCAGCGTCAGCTTCAGTTAGCTTCAGCGCGCGCGGCAGTAGTCTGGTAGTAGAATTCAAAGAATAGACTTTGACCTGTCATCATTTTATATAACTTAAGTAAAATTGATGCATTCTTTGGTTTGCTGATATCTTTATTTCTCTCTTGATATAAAGCACAAAAGGGAAAAAAACAAAAGAAAGAAGAAAAGGTCTCCTGTGAATCGCTATATGCGATCTCATTGTATACAACAGAGGCGTTCGTTTACTTTACTTAAGCTCTGGTATTTTATTGTTGCTTGGTAGATAACAATGTCCTTTAGTGCCATCAAAGTTGTATTTTATAAAATGCGTCCATGCGCATCTATGTTTGCATTCGTGTTGTTAACTCAGAGTGAGGCGTGTAAATTCAAATGTATGCAAAGATGATTTTCCTTTAGCACAAGATGCAAAATTTCACTTGTATAAGACTCTATGGTTTATGTTATGTGGTGAAGATATGACGCACATAAATGCTTTATAATTGGATTCATTTGTAACGAAAAATGAAAGAAACCATTTAGTGACTTGTACAAAAACTTCCAAATGTTGAAAATAGTTTGATGGTAAATTTGAATTTGAAATGAAGAAACTAAGCAAAGTTGGCTCCTCATGAAAATGGGCCCAAACCGAGATGCTTAATTAAAACAATTGCGAAATAATTTCTAATAATTAAAAAAACAAAACCTAAGAACGTAAAGTTATTGACATATTTATTTTAAAACTTAACTTAAAATTAAAATTGTAAGTTAAAAAAGATGGAGAGAAGCCTGCATAAACTTCTGAGCTTTCCGAGCCTCTTACAAACTAAATAGTATTGTTAATTATGTTATGATACTTTTGCGAGAATGTCCAAGTACAGGAGACTTAGAATTCCAAGTAAGTTTATCTATGGTTGAAAAGTTAAGATTGGTTTAGAAAGTTGAGCGCGCGGGAGATAGAGAGTAACTTGCTGTAATCAAAGGCATCGCCAAGATTTTACACCATGGAAGGGTCAAGTTCTCAAATTATGAAGGCAAGGATAGGAGTCCAATAGGCAGTGAAAGGAACTATCATTTTCAACACAGCGAGAGCATATTTTTATTGATGGGTGATTGTGAAGTGTCCAAAGAGTAATCGAATTAATTTGGAAAGGCGATGTCGTTGAAGTTTGCAGCTCCTTAAAGAGTCAGTAGTAGGGAGTTTATTATCATTTACAGTTTGGTATCACACCTTTTCCATGTATAGGTGCGTAAATATGAAAGCGGAATTTTTTTGTAGACGTTCTTTATATGAGAATGAAAGCGAGTATTTTATTCGAAATATTACCCGCGCTCTCTCTATATTTTCCCCGTATTGGTGAAAACTACGCTTTCAAAAATGTTATCTTTTTGCTATGAACCATCTTTCGACTCGTTTTTTTTCACATCTTCGTACGAAACAAAGCGTTGCTTAATAAGTGTGCGGCCAAACGATGCAAACAAGTGGACATAGGAAAGAGTCGAGCTTAATGAGTAGGTCGCATCCACTAGCACTTTCCAATCAAGTGCTTTTATCGTGCCGCGAGTCAATTTTGTTATATAGAGGGACAGTCGGATCACATAAAAAGAAGTGTTATTGCGCTGCTTTTTCACGTATCAATTAATTGTTGTTCGTAGCGTTTGGTTTAACCGTTTCACCAAACTTCAGCAGACCAAACCCATCTGGATCCGCCAAACAAAACGTATCATTTTCTGGTCGTAGCGATTCAGTGATTGTACATAGGAATGGTACGTCTTATCTATCCATTTTTTTGCGTCTTTCGAAATGCTGCGACTCAAAATAAAGAGATTTTTCTCGACAATCCGAACATACCGCAACACGTCCACTTCTGGCAAGTTGTTAAATCTGTAGCCGACGTGTTTCCTTTGCGGCAGCAAAAAGTCTTAAGGATTGTGGTCTCAGATAAAACTTAAGAATTGTTTCCGTCCACCTACGAGCAAGCCAACAACGAAGAAGAGCAATGGGTTACTAGAATCTTTTATAAAACATTAAAGCAAGAATATGAGCGAAAAGCAAGAATTAAAGCAAGAATATGAGCGAAAAGGATAAAGTAAGCCCACTAGGCGGGGCATAGCTGTCGATGTCGACTCGCTGTAACGGGTAGTTAGGTCACAGCTGTCGTTAAATTACGCACTCTTTTACTATCGAATCAGAAATATTTTGTTCGAAAAATTTCTGTCGGGCAACATATTCAAATAACGGTCGAGTTTACCCAATAGCGATCCGCTCCCAAAATATGCAAAAAACTTCTCCTTCCAGCCTATAAAATATATTGAATTCAAATCTCGTGCAAGTATTTCATTTTTTCATTGCGTTCAGGCATACGAAGAAATATTTAGAGCGAACAATTAACAAGTAAAAATATTACAGTAGGATAGGGCCCACCTTTCAATATTCTACACCACATCGCTTAACGAAGTTATTCATATATCGAATTTTTAAGAAGAGGATTTATATGGGAACTGGTTAAAAAAGTGGCCCGCTCAGCTGCGTACCTGATTTCATCAAAATACCGTAAAAATTGCAACCTATAAGTTGAGCACAAGAATATAAGACGGACAGACAAGCTTAAAATCACTTTCCGAATCGATCGATATAGTAAAAAATTCGTTTATCTAAAGTCCTTGTGCATGTTGCACTCATCCGCCAAACTTAATATATCCTTGTACCACACAGGTGTAACACAGGTGTAAAGCATACAAATTATTAAGAGCGTTTTAATATTTCGTATTGACTAAGTTGGAAAATCAACCCGACTGCAACAATAACTATTGTACCTGAATTGTGTGTTAATTAAACATTTTGCATTTAATTAAATGATAGGAGCATTGTCTGTAAATAACTGTCTGACGGTACTGACAATCACAATAACACTGTGGTTTACACAAAGACGAGAAATCATAAAAACCATTACATTTTATATTTAAATTAATTTAACAATTTTGCTTTAATTTAGTTTATTCCCATTTTTTTTTTTTTTTACTTCCGATTTTTTAATTTACATGTGCAGATTGCTCGAACTACGTTTTCAGCGAAAATCAGCATAATCATATATAATTTGCATGTAAGTAATCAAATAAAAGCCATAGAAAGAAATTAAATTAAATATTAAATTCCATTGAGTGAACGTAAAAATCCCGCAGATTATAAAAAAAATATATATAAAGGAAAAAAAGTTTATATAGGAAAAAAATGAATGTTTTGCAACACAGCATGTGCGCTGGAACAATGAATCGCTAATTAGAAATGATATCATAAAAAAAAGGTTAACAAGTAAAATGCATAAAACAGTTTTAGCGCTGATGCCTCGTCAAAGATAAAATGACAAAAATTAATTAATGATTATTTGATGTCGAATATGTAAAGAAACTCGAAGTAAAACAAAAAACGCTTATTATGAAATTTTGAAATATATTTCTACATGCATATATATATATATATATATATATGTATATATTGTATATATAATTTTAATTAATTTTACTTCACCGGCCAATAATTCCCGGGATTATGTCAGAAAACAAAACTTTTTTCTTCTAAAGTTTGACCTAATATGTCGAAATGGTCTTCTTCAAGAGTGATGCAGTCAGTGTAACGTCTCTCTAATAATCCATCTTTAGCTTCCGCAATCATGCCAACATTTAGTTGGAATTTTTTTCCTTAATCATCCTTTTTTTATAATTTCGCAACCATTGATAGCTCCTGAAGGCCACTACGAATTCTGGATCAGTAACATGTTGATACTTTTAGGTTTCACTGTGAAGAAACTCTGTATCTCTTTGAAAAGCGCTTTGATCATGATCGAGTTTTCAGACAAAGAGATGAATGGCCGGACCTTTGATATCTCTACAACGTCAGCTATCGCTTGATAACTTTTTCACTATCAAGAATAATTTTCAGCATTTCTTCATGCTCTCTAGTTTAATAGTACTCCCTATAGGATGATCGGCGTCCATACGATCTGCCTCAAAATGAAAGCAACGGCACATTGTGATTTTCGCAGTATAAGAGTTACCTTGAAATTTTTTCAGGACAAAGTTGAGTTTGAATGGTATTTTTTCCCATCAAAAACAAAGCCTTGAGTTATTCATTGTGTTGAAAGCAAAAAAAGAAGCGTCGCAATTTTGATAGGCGTAGGATCGCATTGGAATGACTCTTAGTATCTTTTCCGGGAATTATTGATTTATGTGTGCCAAGTAAGAGTGTATTAATTTCTCATTGCATTTGTGCGAATGAGAAAACGCATTGAAAACTATCAGTCGTGTTAATGTCAGCTCATCACAGGATATTTTATTTTTATTTATTTAGTTACACTTTTATGGCGATAATACAGATTGAGCTGAATTGACAGTAAATAGTTTACAATATTTTTGTCTAGTCTGAGTATATATACAGCTACAGCTACCAAAAAGGGCGGTAACCCACGATCACTCTCTTGGCAGTTCCGAGTTTTATCCTTTCGACGGTGCCCCAAGGTCTTTCTCCTTAGTCTTGTTGGTTTTCGTAATCAGGAGTCTTTTGCGCTATCAAATACATAAACCGTATACATGGACTTGTACGACACTGCCATTCCGACAAAATGGCCAACAGAGATAGGGGAACAACACTAACGGATTATCATAATCAATGCGTTTGGTTATTGAACAAAACTACAATGCACGTGAGCTTAAGCCATTATTTATGCAAGAAAATGTGAATAAAAGCAGATTTTAACAGATAAAATCCCAGTTGATGTGTTGTCCACTTTATCAAGTTCGACATATGCTTTAAATGAAATCAATCAAATTAGCGACACGAGGTGATTTCTTTGAGAGTAAACATCAAAACCGTAAAAATAACTCCTACCATGTTCAAATATTCTGTCGCTGAGCACATAATGACACATACATGACAGATGAGATAGTAAAACCGTTTCATTTGCATGCTCCACATAATTTTGTTTTCATTTAAAGGCAAATACTGCGGTCGAAATTTGACAACTCACGACTTTCTTTGAGGATTATATCTTTTAATTTTTGACATGAGATAATCCTCATAAACACTCATTGACTTTACAAAAACAACTTTTCAAAGTGTTAAATTTTAAGCAACATGGCGCTGAAAGCAAACACATAAACCAACTTGGCAGGTGCTAACTTAACACACCACTCAATAATTTCGTAAGTTGACAAAGAGATGTAGACGATCCCAACTACCGCTACTATCAACGAAATATGTCAAATTTTCATTGACATCTGTGTATCATCCTACGAATTTATTGAGTGACGTGTTATAAAAAGTACCCGCAATGTGAAGTGAAGAAATTGTGCTTTCTTCCACCTTTAAGACCCACTTACTTTTAATAAGTCAGTGAATCACGATGTTATAAAGTTTCAAGAGAAGTGGAAAATGATATGCAGCAGGCATTGCTTTTATCTCCATTGTGACTTCGTTCTAAACAACAACGTAAACAAAAAAGCTTGATTAAGATGTCGTAACTTTGTAGAATATATGATGTGAAAGAAATGTATAATAGAGGCTCCGTACTTTTGTTCCCGATAGCCCTTTGCTGCGCTAATATGAAAAGCAAAGTGTTGCGTTTAAGATTTTGCTTAGTACTTTTTACTTCTCACCACCTATTGCATGTGCAAGTAAAATTATGTTTCACGTCTAATTTTCTCTGTAAACTGAAATGATTTATGCGCAAATGTAAATAAGTGTACTAGTCAAGCTACGTAAGTACATAATCATTACTTAACGCTTTTAGCTTTCACAAGGGGCTTGTGCGTAAGAAATTATTTTCATTCCTTTTTCTTATCCTCTTATGCATGCAATTAAATTAATTTTTTTTCTTTTTTTTTTGAAGAGCCAGACATTTGTGCAAGTGGAAAACATGCGTAAATTTATGTTGCTCTTGCTCACTTTATGAAAACCATTTCCCTTTGTATTTAACGCATAATGTGTAATGGAACATTTGAGTGAACGTAAACAAGAGCAAAAAATATTTTGCACAAATTTCTGCAATTTCCTTTTTCCGGTCCAACCAAAAAATGTATGAAAATATTTGCAAACGATAATCATTTCATTATTAGATTTAAAATTAGTTTAGTAGTTTTTCATATGGTTGC
>KK502476.1:591447-608754 GCA_000688735.1 Glossina austeni | reverse complement strand
TATGTAACAACTTTTCAAAATAAATTGTTTTATGGGGAGTGGTGGAAAAAATGGACCGATCCTGAACCATTCTCAATAGAGTTTTATGAAAATATCCGGAAAATTACGGCGTGTAGGTTGAACCCAAGGAAACTGACAGACGGACCAACCGACAAGCTCAGGTCGATTCAGAAAGCAAGTTTGTATCGATCGGTGCAATAAAAGCTAAGTGTATCTGAACTTCCTCTGGGTGATGCATACATTCGCACAAACTTCGTACATCCTCGAACAACAAATGGTGTAGGGTGTGGAAAAGGGGATATTTTTACATTTCGAATAATTCTTGTTCAAAATTATCCTTTTCACGTATATTCAGATTGCTTACAAAATGATACGTGTTTTTGAAAAAAGAAAAACATAACCAAAGCTTTTGTTAAGAGTTAATTGAACGAGCAAAACAAGTTTGACATGTGGCAAAACTTTTCACATGTCAAAATGTAGCGTGTTGTTTTTGCACCCCATAATAATTAGGGAAAGAATAATGAAACTTTTATTATTTAATTGTGAATAGCAGAGAACGCATACAGAAAAGCCAAAAAACAAAAAAAAAAAAAAAAACTCAATTACAACATTCAGAAATGAACCAACATTTTCTAGTGCTACTAAAATGTAAAAAACAAACTTTAATTGTAACAATTATTTCAATTTATTGTTATTTTTCTTTATTTCTTCACTTGATTCTGTGCAATTTTATGGAAAAAGAACAATGAAAGAGAAATGGACAGAGAGCAGAGAAGAAATAGTGCCTTTTAATGCCTTACGCCATATAAACATGGTTGAGAATTTCTTTAAACTTTCCAACATTTTCATTTTATTTATGTATGTGTATGTGCACTTATTCAGCCTTTTCTTTGCATTCCTTGTTGCTGCCCTAGTCTGCCCTAGTCTCGGCAAGATTCATTTTGTTTTAACGCGTTTTATAATTGTATAATTTATGTAGAAATTTAATTTTTTTGCCAGTATAAAATGTTACTTAAGCAACACACACACACATATATATATATATATATATATATATGTATTATATTTTGTGCTTTTTTTTTTTTTTTTTTTTTTTTTTTTTTTTTTTTTTTTTTTTTTTTTTTTTTTTTTTTTTTTTTGCGATTTCATGGTATTGTGTTCGCCGTGCGTTGCACTAGAATGCAATTTAATTTTATAATTGTAAAAAATGTTAGTCCTTTTGCACATTGATGTACCTAAATAGTGGTGGTGAAGCGCTGAAGGATTATAATGTGTTATTATTCATTTTAAGTATAATGCAGAGGTTGCAAAATATAAAAGAAAAAAGCTTTTTGAATAGCTTCTGCACGCAATTGTTTCATTTTGTTGTTGTTATTAGAGTTTTTTTTTTATATTTCTTTCGCTTCTTATTTCAAAGGAATTGTAACAATTTACGAATGCATGCAATATGAATGAAATATTTTAAAAAATTCATTCAATTTTTTTCCACACAACTTTTTAGAGAGTATTAATATTATTAGTCTTAGATAAAATTTGGATGGAAGAAGAAGAACTTTATAATAATATTAATATTAATAATATAATAGCTATAATATAGTAAATATAATTATAAATAATAGTAAAAATAAAAATAATAAAAATAATAATTATAAAAGCAATAATAACAATAATAACAGTAATAATAACCATAATAATATTAATAATAATATTAATAATAAAAATAATATTGAAAATAAAAAAAAAGTAATAAAACTATAAAGCATTAATGATAAAAAGCATAAAAAAGCATAAAAAAAAATAATATAAATAAAAAATATAACCATAAAAAACATAATTGAAATAAAAATAAATATGATCAAGATAGAAACAATAATTAATAATAATAATACAAATAATATTAAATAAAAGTTGTGAAAATAATTCTAAATAATAATGATAATGGAAATAAAATAATAATAAAATTATTATTCAAAATAAATGTAATAAGAAAATAAAACCGCAAACCCTTAATAATAACAACTAAGAACATTATAGTCGGACAACGCCGACGATTACATACCACACCACTTCGTCGAGCGCAGTTAGTTATTCGTTCGTTTTGGTAATAACACAACAAAAAGTTTATTTATTATTTTTATGAAAGCCCGCATATTGGAAGTTTAGATATTCTCTGCATAAAAGAGTTTGCGTGTCATGACAACGTCTCTATATGTTGGGGTCCAAAAAAAAATACATCCTTATGATCCAAATTCGGAAGCGTTAATTTGTTTGCTGAAACGCTACTAAAATATTAAAAATTAAGGGCTTATGACTTATTACTTGGGATATCTTACATACACTGGAACCAAGAAATAGACCCATGAGGTATTGGTGTAATGGTGTCAGCCCATTTTTCATAACAATGAAAGCAATCTCCTATGGCTTCCTTATTTATAAACAGTTCCCACAATAAAAAGGCCTTCGAAATGTTCATCATTTTTTCATGTAGTTAACGGGAGTATAAACATAATTACTTTGAAAGCGGTGTCAGTCGACTTTCCACGAAGAAGTAACATTTATTTGAAAGGTTATGCTACACAATTTGCAAGTAGAATGCTGCGTCCAAGGACGAACGCTATTGAAAATGATTCGTAACGAACCACTCTTTCGACCACTTCTCATACAAAGTCTTATTTTAAATAGTCATATAGTGTTATACGAATATTTGTAGGCTGGTCCAGGGTACTTAATGGTAAAATAATTACTTGTATTATTAATAATAATACAATTTCGTAAAATTCTGCATACTTTTAAGCTGACTGATCGATAATATCGTTTGCTTTTGAATCGTTTTAAGAGAATCTTTCCTGTTCGAAGTAATAAGAAATTCTAAACTCCACGCTGTAAATTCAATTAGTTTTCAATCAATTGAAAAACTTTCAACGTCAACATCATTCTATAGTAGCGTAGAATATATAACAAATAAGAAGAGTTGCGTAATCACTCATACTCTTACGTTTTTATCATCGTTCTTTTGCAAAAGAGCGAAAAGAAACTGAAAATCTTCTCGATTTGTGTTACATTGACATACGCGTGCATACCTGAAGTCATTACAAAATAATGCAAACCGAAACGTACAGTCAGAGTGCAACATTTGTGAAACTTGTGTCGGAGAAAATTATGCTCATTATGTTCAATTGTATGTATGCGCGTGTGTTCGTATACTCAGCTTACATTGCGATGATGTATTCACAGCTAATGTAAAGTTTAACTCATTTTATATACGAACCAGTCAAGCGTATGCGTATACTTTCACAGTATGCTTCACATAGGAGACCGCCGATCTATCCAATAACTTCTTGTTGTTCATCTCTTCGGTAAAATCTGACCTTGATTATGAAAAGTGCAAAAAGACCCTGTGCTGAAAACACTGACTGATTTTTTCAATGATAACACAAACGTTTTTAACAGGGAGTTGTATAGAAGCAATGAAGTCTAGTGAAAGTTGTTTGCCTTATTCGGCAGCAATCCATCAATAGTAATAATTTCTTATTGTTTTTCTAAGGGATGTTTTACAATTACGCGTAATACTACGAGTAGGGGGGATCGGTTAATGTCTTTGAGTACAAGGAGGAGATCTTCAGATCGTTGGTGACTTTGACTTTTCTGTTTTTAATTTTTGTTTTACTAAATTTTATTTTTTAATGTTATGGAGTTTTAGGTTATATGGGGCCTGCAAAGTCTGATTAGAGGCTTTCATTATTTCTTCCTTTCTTTATTTCTTTTCTCTTTTTATTTTTGGCACCACGGATGTCGAGATTTTCAGCAATAACCTCCCGGTTTCAACCTGACAACGGGACTGGTCCACAGAGAGCCTTTGGAGATGGCTGTGATTTACCCAAAATCGCGATTTTGTTGGGGTACTCGGGTGTCTGATGCTAAAAATGAACCTCATATTCCTCGGAGATGGGGATGGCATTCAGTTATCTCCATTTGCGACTAAGTCATCAGGCATCGTGGAGTTAAGGCCTCAAGGCGGCGCAGTTATGTGAAAACACACATGGATTCGGTTAATCCCTACTTAATTTTGTACTCGTTCTACAGAGGCGCCTTAGAAAACTTTTCGACGATGTCGTTGCATCGTTAACGAAATGTAGCGAAACAGGGCTTTTATATCAATGCCAAGCAGGCAATGCCTGTTGCAAATAATGTAAACACACGTCTTTAGGTTAATCGAATAAAAGCATTGTTAATTTACCGTTAAGTAAACATTACTGTACGAAATATTCAACTAACTGCACACCTGCCGAACGTTGACGACTGACTCTCTGCTCTAGAGTTGCGAGCATAAAATTGAATTTTGATTAGTGGTAAAGGTAAAACAAGCAAATTTAACAATTTTGGGAATGACAGACAGAGAGCCATGCATTAAGCAATTTCATTAAACACGCACAGCCAAGCCGGTTGTTAGCAAACAATTTTAGCTGTTAATTGATTTTCTAATTAGAGAAAATTTGCGCACATGAAAACCCCCTTGAAATAAGAAAGCATTTCAAAATATTTCGAGGTAAGCTCTCCGCGTTGAAAATGGAGAAGAAACACACAAAACCATAACAATTCAAAACAATACCATCAATTTTACCTTCAATGAATTTGAATTTGAATAATAATCTGCAACTTAGTTTACCCGAGAATGG
The DNA here is from genome assembly GCA_000688735.1 of Glossina austeni. Lineage (NCBI taxonomy): Eukaryota > Metazoa > Arthropoda > Insecta > Diptera > Glossinidae > Glossina > Glossina austeni. The sequence continues at coordinate 604,078 of KK502476.1, read as the reverse complement.
CATGGAGGAGGGGGAAGGGAGGGCATTGTGGAAGCATGAGGTTTAGAGTTTTTCATTTAACATTTTCTATGCTCTTTGTGTTCAACGCTAAATGAACCAAAAACAGAAAAAAACAAGAGAAAAAAAAAAGGAAAAATAAGAGCTATGAAAACCGCAACTTAACGATAATTACTACTTGAAAAAGAACTTTTGCTGTTATACAAAAAAAGGTAAAAACAACAAAATTGAAAAAGAAAAAAACAAAAACAAAAACAAAAATTTGCAGAAGAAACGTTGAGCTTTACGTATTGTTCACTCACATATGTACCTGAGTTATGTTTGCGGTTAAGCTACACTGATTACACCAATCATCTACTGACTCCGTACACATACGAATGGCGGTGGAAAAATTGCAATTTAGGTGAAAAAGAGCTCCCACGTCGAAACTTAATAGCACTTGTACAAATGCCAGCACAAACGACAACGGTACATATAATATTCTAACGTTTAAGTGTTTTTTTTTTTTTTTTTTTATATTTTATTTTCCACTCCATTTTTTCATTAGAAAATTTTCATTTTCTCCGTTTTCCCCATAACAGCACTCCGAGTATTTTGCAGTTGTATTCAAGTGCATTTTACATATACGCTAAACTAAAATTCTTGACAACCGAGTTCATAGTAATTTGCTGTATAATCTTCTAGAATAACAAATTTCATTTGCGAATCTTGCACAGACATAACGTATTACATATATCTGTTTAACTTACTCATATTGTTTGTCATTTGCGGTTAAAATAATGTTTTGTAAAGCAACCTTTCAGTGTTAGAAAAGATTTTAAAGCAATTGGATGCTCTGAATGAAATAATGATATGAGAAAGGGGCGAAATTTGCGTGGAGCTGACGAAACATAAGACTGTCGCTTGAGTCTACACATGCTTTTATATTGCATACAGGCGCACATATGAAATTCGTTACAGTTTTCTGGGGGTAATATAATCCAGAATTTTTGAATTCAGCGGTTAACGAGAAAATTAAAATAAAATTTATCACATGGTCTAAAAAAAAAATAATTTCGAATTTTTCATATCAATGAATGGGTACACAATAAGTTTAGTGTGAGATTCGCCGCAAGTGAGCGTTTCTCAAAAAATTATGGCGATATTGCGGACGTACCATGTTGCTGCAGTGAAAGTGTTATGCTATGGAACGTTACACGTACTTATCGTGTGAATGCGTACTTTTGTATATTAAATAACGGCAAATATTCGGGAATTTTTTGCCAATCAAATCCCTTAAGTATTCGAGTAAGCGAGTAGCTATATTAAGCCCTAGGATAGCGCGTCTGAATGTCCGCAGTCCGTAACAATGCTTTTTACGCTTTTGTGAAGACGTTTTATCAATAGTTTTTTTCAATAGTGTTCGGCCTTGGGCCAAGACGTTGAACGTTGTTCCAAAATGCATGAAAATATGTCAAATATTGAGGCCTTTAAGTCGAACACAGTCGCAAGTTGCAATTGCTAGATTTTCGTTTGCTCTACGTATATCTTATGCATTGTATGTAGTCTTCTTCTTCAATTTCTTTCCACTTATTATATCCCCACCCGAAGGTTTTGTCAAAGCGTTTGCAATACCCAAAATAAGTCTTCAAAGACCTCACAAGGTGAACATATATCCTTAATCAGGATCGAATACTGAATCAGTTTAAGCACATCCGTCTGTCCATCTGTTCGACTCTTTAATGTCTTTACTTTAATGTAATGTAAATTTGACAAAAATATTGAAAAGGTCTTCCATACAAATTGCTATGGAAAATAAGCCAAAGCTGGTAAAGGCTATGTCTACAGTACCACGTAAACTGGAAACAGCTGTTTTCCGAAGGGAAAAATGTCTTTTTCGCTCGTTAATTCGAAAGTACGGCAGATAAAGCATCAAAAACTTGCACATATGTTATCTGAGCGATGCCACACCTACCTAATATTATTGCAAATCATAAATTTATTTTTTCGTCAAAACATATATAAGGCGAAGAAGCAAGCTTCAAAAATCCCATAAAATCCTTGGCCGATGTCTAATTCAGAATGCACTAAATCGCGATCGCCTGTGCGTCTATCCGTAGTCCTTTTTAGGATACCGGTGGAGGGTATAAAAGATTCGGTTGCAACCGAAAAGAGTTTTCTTATTATTTGCTGTAAAACACGCGTGCACACGTTCATGTTAATAAAAGCAAATGCAATAAAATTTAAATTTCAATATAAACTTTACATAAAGACTCGATTATTCATTGCAGTATTTCCCACGGCACCTAAATGGGGTGGAAAGCGTATAAAGACTGATAATATCAAAAGTAGCCCAAGTTGCCCAAGTGTGACAAGTGCCAGAAGGAGATGATCGTTAGTTCTATGGTATGTGAATATAGTTGTGACATTTTCGATGTGTTGCAGTTATATAACCCTTTTGGGCAGGTAATGCCTATTTTGACTTGAATTGTGCCCTTGATTCGAAGATATGTTAACCAACTTTCAATATTTAATATACGCAATCTTGACTCAGCACGATGCTAGAGAGATGTTGGTCAGTTGATAACCCGGCGATAATACGAGCAACTTTCAGGACATGTCAGATTTCTTATCTGGCAAAAATTGAAGCCAAATCTTTTTAAAGCATTCGATATGAATATGTATACATATAATGAAGAGCTTTTTTTTTCTTTTTGAAAGTTTAAATTTAAATTCGTAGAACGTTGTTCATGATCCTCTTTAGTTATGAAGCGGAATGTGTGCTACTACACCGACGCTATTGTTTTCATATGTTTTGTTTAATTCCGAAATTATGCTTAAAGTTATATTTTCATGATAAATGCCTAAGTTTGCAAACAATATTTGCAATGAAAAGTGCGAAAACTGTTACGAAATTAAAAAAACAAAATGTTTTTTGTTTCGGAAAACTCATATAACAAAATTACTTTGTTGTGAGCTTGGGTGCAGACGAATAAATATTCCTACACTTAAAAACTCAACCGTTTGTATTTACAAAAATACATTTGAATAATTAAAACCACACTTGCAATAACAACCACAACAACAGTAATGGCAGTGGTCATTAAAACCGCTACATATTAAAATTCATTATGAAAAAGCAGTTGAATTTTTTTTGTTTTTTTTTTTTTTTGCTTTTTGTTGTTGACAACAAACATAACACGAAAGGTAAGAGAGAGGGTAGAGAATGCGAAGCGTAAGCGGTAAACATAACCTGGGAGGCAATACTATAGAATTGAACGCTGCTCGGTTGAGGACACCCCCGCGCACGCAATCGTTGGGTACCATGACATTCGCATTGGGTATGCAGCATCGAGGAGAAAGGCGCCCTTTTGTTACATATATGAATATATGTTGTAGCAACTGTCAACCGCAGTTGTTTCAACGAATAAACTGCTACTCATTGAAAATCTATACTCATGTTGGGATATAAGAAAATATCGGGAGAAAATATAAAAAAATTATAATAATGAAAACAATTGTTATTGTCCGGCAGCAGCTGTATATAGGGTATGAGTGCGCCGTATAGGTGCGAGCAGGCCAGGCAACGCTCGCTCAGCTTGCGTTTATGATGCCCAGCGTACCAATGAATAATTATGCAATTAAAATTTTAAAAACGTACAGTTTGGAGAACAAATATATACAAAGTCTGCACCATTTATGTGGGAGTGTAGGAGATGTGCCCATGCCGTTAGTTGACAATATAAACAATTGAATTGTGTCATGTCATTGCATAAAAGCTATCGCGATAAGCTCTTTACCACGATACCCTGTATTTACAGTTAAGAGAAAAAAGCTTAATAAATAAATTAAAAAAGACATCTATTGTCATTTTACATAATTTAAATGTTTAACAGCAAACAAAAAAAAAGAAGAAAAAAACAATAAGCGACTGTACGCAAAATGTCGTTAAGCAATTAAGTGTAATAATAGAAAAATTGAAATACAGTTCATAAGTACAAAAAATGTGCGGCGTTGTAACAGTGAGTTGAACTTGCAGACGTTACATCATAAACTCAAAATCCTCGGTCTGATGCTAAGGTGTGCGACAAAGAGAAAAATCTTCATTCCAAATTTCGACCTGGTATCCATTTCAAATAACTTTTAAATTTCAAAGACTTCGTCTCAGACAACAAATTGCGTTTAAAAATCTTTCATCTCAAGATCCGATTAAATTTGCTCAAAAATCCGTGTGTCCATAAATGCATCCACAATTTACACAAGTGAAAGTACTATACTATAGTGGGGCCAACCATTAAATTCCGTAAATAACTTCGTTTAATATTATTATCTATGTGACGACCTTCCAAAATAAGGCTTTACAAAGCCCTTCGAAGCCAACCATTTCCACTAGCGTTCGTCCTCGTGGCACAACATGTCGGTGTATGAAAGTTCATCTAAATGTCTCAGAAATTATGGCTTGAAGAAAGAAGACCGGCAGATGGACGGACACGAAGTGAGTATAGGAAGAGATTGATGTATGTCACATCGTTCTGAGTGTTACATACATCCGTACAAACTTAATATACCCTTGTACCCCCCCATACCCTTTAAGGGTTCAGTAATGAGTTTTGCAGTTGTTTCGGATTCGAACGGACTTTTGACTCAGCCTGACGTTAGTTCGTACATAGCGTTCCGAGCTGTTTTGAATAGCGTTCATCCTCGGCTCAAAACACGTCAATGTATAAATTGCATCAAAATATCCCAAAAATTGCGTCCCGTAAAGTTAAACATAAGACGGACAGACAATCTTGGATCGATTCAGAAAGTGATTCTGATGATGGGAAGAGGATTTATTTCAAGTCATTCGGTGCGCTGCACGCATCCACACGTACTTAATATGCCCTTGTACCGCAAGTGGTACCGCAAGTGGTACCGCAAGGGTATAAAAAGCAGCAAAGTCATGAGATACTGTCTTGCGCTAGTTTGCTTCCAATAATAAATTAGTTTTGCTTTTGAAACCGATCTTCATTATGTCTTCTATGAAAGTGCAATTTTCTTTGGAAGGAAAGGACAATTTTTTTAGTTACAAGGGCTTAGGTCAAAGGAAACTGTAATTAAACTAAGCTTTACAAGTCAACAAAACATTAATTCTTTATCAAATTTCGTGATCTGATTTTATGATTATGTCTTAACTTTGTATCATTTTCGCTTTTAATTCTATTAATTTTTTTTTTTTTTTTTTGCCTTAAATTGATAACGTATTAAATAAAATTTATTAAAATAATAGAAGACAAAATAAAAGAAATATCATTCACCAATAATAAACAGTGTAGCAGAAGCACCTCTGAAGCATATTATAATAACATCAGTTTAAAACCAACGTGCATACGCACATGGAAGCAATTGCTGGGAAGGAATAATTACTGTACGAGCAAAAAAAAAGAACGCTATTATATAACAAATAACTCATTGTTTTATAATTAATGTGTTCATCGCACATCTGCATGTAGGCCCAAATATACATATATATATATATGCATGTATTTATATACATGTAAATGCACACACGTAAGTATATATATATATGTAGAAATGTGTATAATTTGTGGGGGCCACAAAGTGTGTACATGAAGTTATTTTGATGTGTCAGTCATTACATGACAACATCTGACCGCCATTTAATACACACGAACTCTCATACATATTTATATGGCTTTATATGTATATATATATATATATATATAAATATGTATGTATGTACATATACATATAAAGGTCGGCATATAACATGTATGCGTAAGTCATATACAATTGCATTTTATCATACTGACGTTATTGCTGACGGTGAATGAGTGAACATACTATATATGAGAGACCGATTATATAACATTGTATTGTCAATTTACAATAGTTGTCATGTTCACCAGCGCTCTATGTCATTCATTCCTCACACATATTTGTATCTAGCACACATGCATATAAAGCATATATACAAATACACATACATGTGTATATGTAGCACACATATTTATATATATATATATATATGCATATATATATATATATATATATGTATATACATATATAAAGCAAATGTATATACATGTATTGGTTTGATAGCCGGTTGTGTACTCAGTTGTAGCTGTGGTCTATAGCAAATAATTATATTCGGTTTCAACTCTTGTAATGCGTAAGCATATGTATGTGCGTACATTTATGCATCTGTGTCCCTATCTCTATATACTCTTTATACATATATGCATATGTATAAGATTGCGAATATGCATTTATTTTATGTGCAATTGTTTCATTTTTATTGCTGTTACTGTTATCGCTATAGTCGTCGTCGTTGTTGCTATTATCAATTTATAATATTATTATGTGCGATGTTTTATTCCTTCGAATAGGTTACGTTGATTGATCATTAAATTTAAGCATCCACATAAATAGCCAATATTATCATAATAATAATGCTTTGGTTTTCATAATGTATGTGCAAACCCATGATTTCCGCCTTTTAATTTTTTTTGACGAAAAAGGGAAGAAAAGCCCTCACCGCTCTCAATGCAATAATGTTTTAATGCTATTTAAAGTAATTAATTTCTAGTAAAAATAAACGATATATATATATATATATAAAATATCAATGGGAAGAATTATTAAAGCATGGTTTTCAAGAGCATTATTTATAAATTTCTTATAATAATTTTGATGCGAACTATTTCAGTATAATTTTTATCTTTAAACATCATAATATAAAAAGAGCTTTTTACTTTTCACGGCTAGGAGAGGACAAAAATAAATTTTGTCTAAAGCAGTCAGAGTTAATAATTTTTCTTCACGACCTTTTCTGCAATTTCCCGATTCATAAATAATGGGAGTCAGAATGCAAATCTCATGTTAGCTGCAGTGAGTTAATAAAAATGGAACCATCACCTCAGATTTCTGACGTAATAAGTAAAACGATCCTCCTGAAAAGACAACAGACAGTGAAGCTAAAGCCATGTCATTCGGCCGATTTCCACAAAAATTGAAAAGATTTTCGATTAATTTAACTAATTTTTTATTTTATCAATTAAAAACATATGTTAACGGGCCACGGGTCTCCACTAAACACCCTACAAAAGCCTGTAATTATTTATATCAGTTTTCAAAATACGGCGTCATGCTAGAAGTGGTCAAAAAAGCGTCCGAGACCGACCGTTTTCAAAACTGTTCGTTCTTGATGCAAAAGACCTTAGTGTTGCCAAATTTCATCAAATTATCTCCAAAACTACGGACAGACAAGCTTAGATCGACCCAGAAGTCGATTCAGAAAGTAACTAAGAATCGATCGGTACAGTAAAAGGTGATTCTATATCATGTCCTTCTGAGCGCCTTTAATACCTTATATTTTAAGTGAAGTAGGGTCTAAACATATAAATTCGGGCCTGTAACAATGCAAACAAATAATAATATCACATAAAACACGTACAAGTAAGTTCTCTGTATTGAAATTGGTTGCTACATAAAATCTATCTATTCCCGCATTCATTTTTTGCGAGGTTGAGGTATGGAGACTGATTATTTAAAGCTGTCGTTCAGTGTATATCAAAGTGTAAAGAGATGGATGTCGTCTCCGGCGTTGCATCTTATTGCGCTCTAAACTGGAAAAAATTTCAGTTGAAACTGCAGATGTGAGTAGGTCGACTTGGAGTAAAAATGCCGCAAGTTATCAATCAATAGAAAGTTGTTTGCGAAACTTTGTGCAATAGATTTTAGTCTTGAAGACGATGAACATCCGTCCGGCCCCAGCAAAGCAATCCAAGGAATTTCAACTGGGACACTTCTTCAGGCTTGTCTCCTTGAGAGTACCACTAGTTCAGATCGATGCGATCATATTTAGCAGATCAGCAGCATATAAAACTCGAAGATGTCTAAAAATAGGCCGATGATTAATTCGTCTCGAAACCTCGAAGTTTCTAGTGGACGGGGCATCCGATAAGAATCATTTCGATTATTAAGTTTTGTAACAAGAATTTTTTTAATTAAACTTTTTTATTCCATTTAAAAATAGAGAAAATTTGTTTGTACACCTAATAAGTTCCTACACTTGGTCTCATCGAAAAACGCAACTTCTTGCCTTTTTAAATCTAGGATATTAAATTTCCGCCTCGAAAAAGTTTATTAAATTTCAGGAATCCTTGGTAAAAATTTTTCGCAACTTTTGAAATTTGATTTTTACCTCTCCCAATAATATTATTTACTAAACTACTTTTTCTATACGCAAATTCTATGAAAGGAGTAGAAAATTTAATTGAAAATACTTTTGATAAAAAGAAAAAATGTACATTTAAAACAATACTTTGCAAACAATTAAATAAACAATGAATTTCCCTTCTGAATTCTTATACTTCAATTACATGTTTATGCACATATAATTTTTGTAGTCAGCCTAAAGCAAATTATTTTTCTCTGCCTAGTATTTTTCTCCAGCAGAGTAAAAAGTTAAAAGTTTAATTAAATTTTACAAACAACAAATAATATATACAAAGATACCATATAACAAGTAATTCCATAATATCTCATATAGGTTTTTGTTTTAATTTGCAAGTTTTCCAAACAATCTAAAATATGTTATAAATAATGTTTAATAGTATTTGCTTAAAATATGCTTTGATTTTTTTTCCTATCTTTTCTTTTGAAAAACACAAAATATCTCTTTTTATTTCATATACAACTATAACTATTGCAAAACCACAAAATTTATCATATACTTACTACTACCTTTGTTAAAATTTCATTAAATTTCAAAAAAAGAGTGAAAAACTAAACATTCGATTTCTTTTTGTTTTGTTTAATTTAATATTGTTTTAGAGTTTCTTAGAGAAAACCGCAAAGAGTTTCTCTATATGTTAGAAATTGCGTCAAAGAATTTAATTCAAGAGCAAAAGATAAGTTGGTTTTTTCCTTTTTCTTTCAAGTTTTCATGAAACTTTTCTTAAAATAAATGAAAAATGTTTGATTGCAATTTCCTTTTAATCGTATTATAGATTATGCTGTAACTTAAATCTTTTCAATCATTTTTAGGTTGAACGTGTATTTCACATCTTTGAAGATTTTCAAAGTCATATTTTACTACTTATCTAATACTAGTTGAAAAGTGAATCGATGAAAAGATCACTTTTAATATATTTGTTTCCATCACCGAAGTGCTGGAGGTATATAGCCATGTGTAGAGTACATACATGTCCGTTTTTATTATTTTTACAGACTGAACATTGGGAAAAAATAACCCACATATCACGAGGAAAAAGTACTGAAAATGCCTAGTTTTCTCCCATGGAAGGACTGATCACCACTACCTGCAGAGTACATGTATGCCTGAAGTTGTGTTTTCTTTTTTTTTTTAAATTGTATGTCAGAAAATAATAGACAGTCACGATACCATCACATATCGCAACGAAAATATAATTTTTCTAACAAGTAAATGTCGAGTTTGTTGCTAAACAAGGAATAGTCGCCGGCGGCATAGCCTTTGCATTTTTTCTTGCACCGTATTCTAACTGGGGATGATATGTTGATCGATTTTGAGAACGTCAGACATATAAATTCATATCGGTTCCATATCGGTTGCGAAACTAAAGCGCTTTAACAGGAAGACAAATGAGAAAAGAAATATGTGATCTCTTGTTAGCTGTTAAAGTGATAATGGTTAAGGCCATCCAGCGTTAATTGATTTGACGTCTTCGCTGTTCAAACAATGCGCGAAACATCAAAGAAAGACAATACAAGGTCATTTTTTACAAGATGTTTGTCCATCCATCCATTCATCTATCCACCCGTATAAAAAAACGGGTGCGCGATGAATTTGAAGCACTTAACTGGTGCTTATGCACCAAACTCGAGTCCTTCCGATTATCACTTGATTGCATCGAAGCACGCATTTCTTGAGCAGCTCTGTACTTGTTACAAAAATGACTCGATCACTAGTTTGCCTCAAATACGTAACAGTTTTTCACTGCTCCGTGGCGTCCACAATCATCAGACAAGTCGTCAACAGAAAAATGTATAGCAAGCTATCAGCAACACCTCGAATAAATTTTTTAATATAAAAATTCCGATTTCATATTTACGCACTTGCACGAATGTGACCACAAATGGACCACACCCCGCCAATATTATAAAGCATTTTTATTTTTTATGATAAAGATGGCGCTTATCAAAGGCTCAAACACAGCCGAAAGTAATTTCTTGCATGGAATGTGGCGATATCACTATTTTGACTTTACAACGTCTGTTATTAAGTACTTGTGTCCAGTACAGTATTTTTAATACTTATTTTTACCGATAAATTTATACAGTTCGACTTTAAGTGTGGCTGCAAGGGAAGTGATTTGGGCACGACCTTAAAGAATTTATATGTAAACTCCGTAATTCCGAAGACTATAGGTCTTCTTCTTGTCTGGCACACATTTTTATTGTTTATAATAAAATTCTTCAGCAACGCAATAAAGATTTAATATCGCATTATAACTTTTAACTTTTGTTTAAAAAAGAATTATCTCAAAGTTAGTCGGATGAATCACATAAATGACTCGTTTAATACCGCATACGATACCTAAACACAGATAATGAAGTGGATGACGAGAGGAAGAAAAACAAAAAAAGAAAATGAAATTGTTATCCAAATCCGAGAGCGAAAGGTAGTCCAGCTTAGTAAGAAGCAGAAAGGTAATTATAGAAATAGAAAATCGCATATCAGGCGGAAAGTATCTTCATTTCTCCATACGGTTTTCTTTTAACTCGATACACTTATCGTAGCGATGTGTGATATCCCACTGTTCGATACCCTGAAAATTTCTATGCCCTACCCTAAATCACTTATAGTACAAAGATATCTTAGATTTGTGCGAATGTAGGCAACAGCCAGAAGGAGGTAGAACCAGATAGACTCGCCTTTTATTGTAACAATCGGTTCAGAGTTACTCCCTGAATTGTTGTAAGCCTGTCCGTACGCCGTTGCTTCTTGCGTTCAACCTACAGATCGCAATTTTTGAGATATGTTGATGAAATTCGGGAAACTAGCGTGTTTTTGCCAAAGGACCCATGCTAGTGAAAGTAGTTCGGATCGGAGTGTTTTTTCCATCAGTCCATATTCGTCTTAGGAATAACTATGGGGTGATGGAGAGTATTTAGTGTTGAACCGTGACCCACTGTATTGTTGGCAAGTCCTTTCCCCCAAAGGCCTTTTTTCAAGTTTGGAAAGAGAAAATAATCCATATGCGTTAAAAATCTGCCGAATAGGAGGACGCGCCAGGAAGCAAGATGAGCTTGAATTTTTTGATTTCAGTTATCGTTATCAATGATGCGTATGATCTGTTGCATTGTCTCGAAAGTTCGTTTGGGTAATTGGTGCACCCACGCCTAAGCTTTGCCAATCAATATTTTATTGTGATAAAGGAAGCGGCGTACGAACAGAAAAGACATGGAAGACAAATCAATTCAATAATTCCTGGCCAAATTGGCCAGACCCGCTGCAGTAGATAAGCAATAAAGTTAAGTTTTCCCATATATTGTTTAAGTGTAAAAGTTGTTTGCCGTAATATGAACACCTAATGTGTATAAACAAACACACAACCACACATGCTTATGTAACTATGGAAATATTCACCTAGTTGTTATCCCTTCATAATAACTTTTTGCTACAACTTTTCTTTCCTGATTTATCTACGCCATAGTTTTTCATTTGCATACACTTCTAAAACTAACATATATTCCGCTATGGAGTTTGTAGTTGAATGCTCATTAATCATCGTATGCTGTAAAGCCAACTCATAATATTAATATTCATGTGTAATGTTTAAATTCGTGCACATGCATACGTCTGCACATATTGGTTTGCATTTACATGTTCGGTGTGCATGCGAGGTGTGCATGAGGAGTTAGCGGTATAGGTTATGTTATGTACATGTGTGCGTATAAACAAAACAACTCAAATACGTACATTTCATGAGTATGTTAAGTATTAATTAAAGTACACTTTGCGGGATTTCATTTTATATAAACTTCATTCATATGCGCATATAAGTATAAAAAATATTATGCAAGTAAATTTATTAACCCCTGATCCCTAAAGGATATGCAAGGCAACGCTGTGAGTAATGCTCCTTTTTATATACACAGCGTTTTTCTTTCTTTTTTTTTCCCTGCCAGTAATTAATTATATTTGTAAAATGCGTGCAGTTTGTTCAGCTTTCTTGTTTTTAATTTTTATTATTTCATATTATATTATATTTACTTACCTGGTATTATTGTTATTTTTCCTTTCGTTTTTTTTATTTTTTTTATTTATTGCTTTTCATATTGTTTAAGTGAGGATACAACTGAAACTCTGGGACTGCAACTGTTTTGTTTGCTGTTTATTGTTTTTGTTGTTGAAAGTTGTTAAATATTTTATAGCCGGTAGATAAGGGTTTACCTATATTAAGTATTTGTGCGCTTTTTCTTTTTCTTTTTTTTTTTTTTTTTTTTTTTTTTTTTTTTTTCTTTTTCATTTCGTTTTTTTTTTTTTTATTTCTTTTATTTTGGTTTTTCTAGTTTCTTTTGTTAAAATATTGCTTTGATTGTGAACTTTTCAAAAAAAAATTTTACACTAAATTTGCAAAACTTTATCGATTTTATTGAATACTGG
>KK502476.1:533428-591426 GCA_000688735.1 Glossina austeni | reverse complement strand
GGGTTTACCTATATTAAGTATTTGTGCGCTTTTTTTTTTTTTTTTTTTTTTTTTTTTTTTTTTTGTGTTTGTGTTGTTAGAGGATACTCTTCCAGCTCTCTTTTGTTTTGTTCGGTCGTTTTTCTTGTTTCTTTTGTTAAAATATTGCTTTGATTGTGAACTTTTCAAAAAAAAATTTTACACTAAATTTGCAAAACTTTATCGATTTTATTGAATACTGGACTTTTGACTTCATGAGTTAATGATTTTTGCAATTTTCACTTAAATAATTTATGGGTCTATTACTGTAGCCGTGTTTTTATTTAAAATTTTAATTTCAGTTTTATTTACTTTGTTACGTAAAGTGTTGTTTTTAGTTAATTTAGCGCGCATCTACATCTGTTACCACGGAGCGTGAACTAAAATTTCTTCAACTCTTTATTTGTGAAAGGAAGCAGCGAACGCGAAGCTCTGTAATGAAAGAAAAGAACGGAAAACTCTGCATAAATATCTTTCCGTCTTAAAAATTTCAAAAAGCAATGTAAACACGAAAAACTTTTTAATTATACCCGCAATCGCGGCACAGTAGCTCACCCACGAATGGTCTGTTAGGCGTAATCGATTTTGCAGATTTTACCTTTAAAGAAGAAGATATTTTAAAACCTTCTTCTTTTTTTTTTTTTCTTGTTATTTAAAATAGTAAAGCCGCAGGCTTGTGCACACAGCTACGTAACTATCATGTACAAAAGCGGTTATAACATAAGCATATCCGTAATTCGATTAATGGGCAATTAATGTAATGCTAATAAGAGAAATTTATGTGTTTGAAATTATGATCAGTTTTCCTAAGGATTTCAAAGTCAGCGACAATGCATTCCAACATCGAACTGCACAGACGATAAATATCGTTCAACCATAAAATTAGAAATGCGTGTTGTTGTTAATATGGAAGGGTTCGTATTTGATTTTGAAAACTCTAAATACTCTATTAAAAGATTGGGCGACTGAGATCAAATGATTTTGTAGACGCAGGATAAGACGAATTTGAAAAAGAGTGAACAAAAACGGAGCTTGACATAATAAGCAAGGCGTACGACACACTTGATAGCTAAGACGGGCAATCGCTAAAGGCTTTAATGAAATCGTTAGCATTTTCATTTCATGTCATAATGAGCTGTTAAGACCCCATCAAAACCCCAGTACGGCTTTAACTTAATAGAAGCATGTGGTTGCCTTTGTATTCGAAAGCGTTTGCTTTCAGTCCAAATATTACAAGTTTTCATAAGCACCACAAAGATATTAGAAAGCCTAGAATACTTGGAAAATTTTTGATAAATGTGCGAAGTTGAATACATTGGGTACGGAAAGGGTTCATGACTTCGTTGATTACCTTTCAATCACCCTTCATGTTCTCAAAGCAATAACCGTTCCAATGTTTCGTCCCCCCCTTTATGATTCTCGAGTAAGCGATCGACTCGAGGATTTTTTTTTTTATAGTATCGTTTTCTGAGCTTAAACCAGTCGACTGCTGTGCGAACGGGAAAAGTTTTTAAGATCTAATACCATTTGCGCCAAAATCTCTTGTGTGATTGAATTGATGTAAATTTACTAACCGATACATAGACTCGGTACTGGACTACTATAAATCTAAACGAATCTTTTATATCCACCGTCGTTTGACATTGAACAATAATGCGTAGAATTTAGATGGTCTCTGACCCTTCCTTCTGAGTACTTGAGACGAGTGAAATTTCAATAATCTATTATAGTGAATAGCCGCAGCCGATTTCTTCCATTTTTTCACAAGTGCTGTAGGACCATCCAAAGAATACAAGAGCAACTTTTTATAGTTGTGCTTTAGAAGTTTATAAGTAACGAGCAGAAAATCAAGCCTTTTTTATTTCTAAAAATAGAAAAGGTCTCAAGCTATGTTCCAATGTGGTCGTGCGTTTTAACTGATTTGGCTCAACTTCAAAAACAAAAACTTCCAATCTTTGTGCTGAATTTCCAGTCGATTGTTGCATTCTTGTGATCAGGAGAGCTACAACCATGTACACGCGTGCATAGACGGACATCGGTTAAGAATTTTATGCTGTTCAAGCACAAATATATTTTATGGGATCTCTGAAGCTTCTCGCTGGCTGTTGCACACGTTTTAACAAAATGAATATGCACCTCAGCCTTCGGAGATGGGCATAAAAAAAAAAACAATAATACGTAGTGTACAACCGTCATTTACTTAATTTATAGGGGAATTTATTTTGTAATTTTCTTTACAATTATTGGGAATATACTTGAAGCTTCCAGAGACGGATATATATGCAAACAACTTCGTGACGCAATCATGTTAAAGAATATGTTTGTGCATGTACATGTTTGCGACAAGGAGAATTTGTTCGGTTGAAATTACACAGACACACGCGGACAGACAAGCATGCAGATGTACAGACGGACGGATGCTTAAATCGGTTTAGATTTGGAATATGCATATTTTTTGAGGTCCCTGATGTTGCCTTCCACGGTGTTGCAACCGCTTTGCCAATGTGAATATAGCCCTCAACGTTCGATGACGCGTATAAAAATTACAATCGAGACGAAATCGAAAAACCGAAACAAAATTTTAATCGGAATAAAAATCCCCTTGCAATTGTTCTTCCACGTTAATTACAGTCCCCCTACACCAACCCAGATTACTTAACACTGCTATTCTTTGGCTTAGCTTAAAAAATATATGCATAAAGACTGTGAAAGACTTTAAATTATCTTTCCGCTCTAATTAGGTGTTGTTATCTTGGGAATTTTGTTATAAAGTCCTTTCGATTTTTTGCTTGCTTGCCTGCTTGCTTGCTTGCTTGTTAAAGCAGATAGAGAGGTAACATAAAAATACATGTTTTATAAGAATCACTCTGAGATTATTGTTGGTAACCATTAATGTTACTCTTTCAAATCCTCTTCAAAAATACAACAACAGGGGTATTTTTATTTTAAAGTATGGGTGGAAACTGGGAAAAAAGAAAACTAAATAAATAAAAAGTGAAGAAACAAGAATTTCTTCAAAAAAAAAAAAAAAAAAGAAAAAAAAAGAGGAACAGATAGGATAGATAAGTGAAGTAAAAATTCGAAAAATATTTTTGTACTCAAATTACAAAAAGGTACAATGAACGTATCAGGCTAACATGTATTTTCTTAATTCTATTAAATAAACGTACGCTTAATTATTCAGCAAAATGTACCACTTGCCTTACAGCAACAAACAACATTTACACTTGGAGAACAATAACAAAACCAAAACAAGAGAAGATATTCAAAACATTGAAATTTCGTATTTCGTAGGGAATGAATGTATTTACGCCAAACCAGACATTGTATTATACTTTCAAATTTCTTATGTACGTATAACAACATGTTTGTGTGGATTTGTGTATTCATGTTTGCGTCAATTTTGTGATTAAGAAAATCTAACATAGATAGACATACACAAATGCACAGGCTAACACACACAAACACAGATTTAATTCTACATAGACCTTTGCTGTGCAGTAGTAAGTCCTTATACATATATATATATATATATATATACATATATATGCATATGTCTGTTTGTGTTGTAAATGTATACATACGGGAAAGGAAATGTTAACAACACTAATAAATATTTTATGCTCAGTTAGATGAACACTTGTGTCAGCTCTAGGGAATTTTGCACAAATTGTATAAAATTTATGCTTATATGCGTATTATATATGTATTATTTATAAATATATATATATATATATATGTATATATTTATATATATACAGTTAGATATATATATATATTCATACATATGATATATATATATATATGTATATATATATATATATACTCTTTTACATATATAAAGTTATATATAAATATATGTTTGTGTTTATTATGTAAACAAAATACTTAGATGTCTACTTATGAATGTGTAAGAAGAAAATTTGTGTGTATCTGAAGGAATATATGCGAAATTGTCTATTATAAGAATTTAATAATGCGTAAAATTTCTTACTATTAGCAAAGATTTTGTTCAAATTTATTTTCACTGTAAAAAATAAATTTCAATAAATGCAAAATTGCTTAATATCTCGTACTCATGCAATTGGAGTGCAATTGTAAGCACACTACTCATATTATATTGCTTGCGGAATTATTTCATATTTTTCTATTTTTACACCCACTACGGGCATATTCGGTTTGTCAAAACGTTCGCAATACCCAGACAAAAGCTTCAAAGATCCCATAAATTATATATATTCTGGATCCGTAACAAACTACGAATCAATTTAAGCATCCTCTTCGGTACGGCTGTACAATGTCTGCGGCAAACATTATCCCGGCGAAGCTGTCGGGCCTCACGTTTCGAAGACGTATTGAAACTCCTTGAACGATGGTTTGTATATGAATTAGACCAGATCGATTGAAGGACATGCCTACAGCCTACGGCGCAGATTGAAATCATCTCCTATTTTATAAGCTAAACAAAAATAGAAATTGGTTTTTTGCTTACAGGCCTAATTAAATATGCTTCCGTGTATCAGTTATCCAAAAATGAAAAGGATCGGCAGCGCTCGCCCACTAATTCCAAAATCGAAATTTCATTTCTTCGTTTGAACCTCTATAATGCCCAGCAAGGGGCTTCGGAGTATCCATAAAGTATATGTATATGTATATATATGTATATGTATATGTATGTATATGTATATGTATATGTATGTATATGTATATGTATATGTATGTATTCGTGAGCGGTGTCAAATTGAGAATCCATGTAAGTATGTTCGTCCACTGTCTCCGTTTGTATGTCTGTGGTTCGCAGAAATAAACCTATCGTCATGAAATTTGGGAAAAGTATTGGAATTTCCTGCATCAAGGTTCATAGCGAAAGTGAGTTAAATAGGTCGAAGCACACACCTACAGTGCAACAATAATTTGGGAGCATATCTGTCTTCTGTATTTTTGGTAATTACTTCTAAACCAAAATACTTAGGCTGTAAAAATTTCACTCCACACCCACCTTACGTTAGGCGTAGAAGATTCGACCATAGCCGAATATAATTTTCTTCTTTATTATACATTTTCTGTGGCGGGGAGAGAGGGGTATCACTCATTCAACATAATTTCCAATTACTGCATTCCTTCGCTACCTGCTACGCGTGTTATCTTTTTTAAATTGTGAATATAAGAAATATCATAACATAATCCTTAAAGAAATGTATGTGTGCTCTTAGAAGACGTTAAGGAATTGCTATTAGTAGAGAGAATCTTAAGTCTTTTCTATATTTCGCTTTTCAAATGCCACCAACCGATAATTCAGTCCATTGAAAATACCATGTGCTTCCCTGCTGTTCTTTAATATTCAGTTTTAAAAATTTTCTAAAATCACTGTTGTATCCGTCACCAAGACAGGTAATACTTCGAAATGGAAACCTTTATCCCTGTTTATTTTATATTTATTTTCTTGGTATAGAAACTTTTTGTTTCTTGTAGCTTAAAACGGATTTGTTGACACTATTGGAAACTTGCTTCGAGCAACGATGATATGTTTCTTACCTGATATTTCTATATATTTCTTGTTACTCTATAAGGATCAACTAGTGCTGCTATCCTGAATTGTTCTACATTTTTTGCTTAAATTATCTACGTTTTATTTTCCTTTCATCTTACCATATATTATAAGTAATATCCGGCAAATACGTTTTTTTTTTTTTTTTTTTTTTTCGTAGGCATAATCTTAATAAACGACCCTTTTGTTTCAAAGATTACGTATAGTTGTTTATCAGGGTTGTCATTGTATACATTGGTCAAAGTCTTATTTATATTCAAGAGTGTTTCGAAATAATTTCCTGTCGACAAGAAAAACCTCAAAAATGCAGACAAAAACTAAGTCACATTTGCAAATATTAGAAGAAAAGAAAAAATGAAAAGGAAATGAATTTTTTTTTTTTTTGCAGGAAGAACACACAAGTCGATCAAATATTTATTTGCCTAAAGCATGAAAATTATTTCAGTAGAAACGTTCACCATTCCTCGACTAATTGTGTCCAGATTAATACATTTTTGGCATTTTTGGTAATGTTAGAAAAACGTTTCAAGTGAAGTGATTGATAGATATTTTTACCAAAAGATTCTCTACAAGAAAGTATTTATGCAATGAATATTTGGAAGCAATCCTTTCATTTTAATGAGCGTTATTATTATCTTATATTTTTATACATATTTGTACAAGAAACAAGTGAAACACTATAGTGGGCTAGCGGCATTATTCAATACCTCACACTATGCTATAGGTATTCATATAACGACTTTTCTAAACGAGACGTTACGTGAGAGTGGTCGAAAAATGGATTCGATTCAAGCAATTTTCAATTTTTTTTATCATTGAGAAGATGGTGTAACGCCCCTACTTATGGAAAAGAAAAAAAACAAAAAATGTCAAGTTAAAATGTTCGCCACATATGTCATCCAGATCGCAAATATTTCTTAACTGAACTGAAACAAATAAAATAAGTAAAAGCACTAAAGTGGGCTACGGCCCGCCTTTAATTACCTAGACCGCATTTATATAACTATTTTTAAGATAGATCAGTATAAGAGAAGCGGTCGAAAAAATGATCCGATCCGATGCATTGTCAATGGCATACGTTGTTGGGACACAAACATGTGGAGGCAACAAATTTCGTCAAAATACTTTAAAAATTTGCGATCTTTTGGTTGAATGCAGGAATATCAAACAGACAGATGGACAGCACCACTTCCTGAATCGACCAGTATGTTAAAACATGCGTCTATTCATAGTTCCTGTGGGTGTTGCATAAATCCGCACATGTATGTCTCAACATGAAAGAAATTCGTTCAGTCCAGTGGCAATAAAATAAATATCATTAACCGCAAGTGTTTTTGTCAGGACATTCATTCTCAACAACCGATCGTGGTTTGGAAGCGATAGAAATAGCGAGTAGAGTCCATTTTAATAACACCATAAGACCTTTATTTTTTTAGCCGACACCATAAACGGTATTGAATACTAAAATTACGTTGTCTAATATCATAAAAGGCAAATAATTTATATCGTAATGCTGACCACTATTACTAAACTTATTGCAATACAAGCCTTCGAATACCGCGCAGTCCTAAAAAAAAAAAGACTTATCGCACTTTCAAAATAAACGGTTCAAATATTTATATATTCGCAATAAATTTCCCACAAACGTTTAAGTTAAAAGCTCTAGATATAGATGTTGTTGTCATTTAACTCCTCTTTTATTCTTTAGGTATTAAGGACCGAATCGAATTCTACTACGGATTTCGTGGAAATCTTGGCGGTTTTCTATGTGCATTTTCATTGCTTCGGCTCATTACATTCTCTGTGCTTTGAGACATTAAAGCAGCATATTTTTCAATTTTCAATATTTAATGTATGTGAATATTAATGTTTAGAAAATAGTGAAAAATAATAATTTGCAGAAAGTCTCCTATGGCCATGATTAACAAAATAGTTAATAACACACATAAAAATGTCAACTTACAAAAATTGTTCAAGCATTACTACTCAGGCGTTACACTAAATTTTCTTTTGTTTCAGCTTTTTTTTCATTTTGTTTCGGTAATAATTTCTGACGTGTTAGTTAGGATTTCATGTTTAAGTAAAATAATTTATGTAATTATTTACAATCAACAAAGAATACATTGCGCAATAAAAAATATAAAACCATAAAGTTACCGGTCATACGGATATGTATGCAAGTAAAATAATGTGAAATGATGTAAATTCCTGCATGGTTTCTTTCACTTGTACCAGAGAGAGAGAGAGAGTTTACTCGGTCTTTTCGACCGTTAATATGTATGGATGGGTACGTTTTTGCGTACACATATTCATTTGTATGTCGGTTTTATGTTTAATAAAATTAATAGTTTTGTAATGCATATTATTGCATGTTGGTGTCAGGACAATATCAGCCATCTCGTAGGTATGAGAGCATTAGTACAAGCATATTGCGTCACGAAGTTGTTTGCACATATATCCGTCCCTGGAAGTTTCAAGCATATTCCCAATAATTGTCAAGAAAATTACAAAATAAATTCCCCTATAAATTAAGTAAATGACGGTTGTACACTACGTATTATTGTTTTTTTTTTTTATGCCCATCTCCGAAGGCTGAGGTGCATATTCATTTTGTTAAAACGTTTGCAACAGCCAGCGGGAAGCTTCAGAGATCCCATAAAATATATTTGTGCTTGAACAGCATAAAATTCTTAACCATCTATTTAAACATCTATCTGTCTGCCCGTGCGTCTATATGTCTGTGGCTCTCCTGGCCACAAAAATACAATAATCGTCTGCAAATTTGGCACAAAGATTGGAAGTTTTTGTTGGGAGGTTGCTATTCCAGTTGAACCAAACCGGTTAAAAGACATGACCATAGTACTACATAGTCTTAGGCCAGCTCTGTTTTTAGAAATCAAAAAAATGTAGTTTTTTCTTATAGATGATGGAATGATAAAAATTTGCAATTCTATCTTATGGACGGCCCTGCTGCACACATTGCGCCCACCTACCCAATATTGGAGGGTCTTCAAATTTCATTGTTTTATCAAAACATTTGCAGCACTTGGAAGGAAGCTTCAGCGACCATATAAAGCCTACATATTATTAATGGCCATAAAAGATTCGTTCGCCGCCGAATATAATTTTCTTACTTATTTTGTGTCACACTTTTCTTCTTTTACGTTATTAAAAGTTATTAATTAAAAATTTTATGTTCAGTCTTTAAAAATTGGTTGTTATTAAGCCATTAGAACGTGCACTTCTATGGTTTTTTGCATTTTGCCCACCGTCGTGGGCTTTCTTTACTGTATTATTTAACATTTTCGTTTCTACATACTTCGAGCAGAAGTAATAATTTATTTTTATTTATTTATTTATTTATTTTTTTTTACATATGAAAATGTAAAATGCGGTTTTAAAGCAATTTTATATAATTGTTACTTGTATATGGTATGTCATCCATAAGGACTTTAATGTGTGATTGCATTTAACGCCCCTCACACGTTGCCTCGCTCAAAGCGTAATCTTAATCTAGCTAAACAGTCACGTTTCATAATTTTCATTTATTATAAAAATTTATGGGTTCCTTTTAAACCACAATAAAGATACGTTAGACTGGAAGTAAAAAAGAAAAAAAAAAAAAAACTAAAATGCTATTCAAATAATTACAAGCATTAATATGTCTACGAAACCAAGGAACCACAGCTCGGTCAATAGCGTCGGTGATAAAATTCTTTTCAAAATATGTTAAGCGTGTCGGAGTAAGTTGACGCATATGGACAGGCGGTTAAGCTTGAGAAATGTTATTTTTTCGGGAAAAATTGATGGGTCCATAAGGAGATAAAAGAAGAAGACTAATAAAAAATACTAATGACAAACTTTAGAAGAGCATCAACTACGTCAAATGTGTTAGAAAATTCTCATCTCCTTACTAGTTATTTTCCAACCCAGAAACTCTTCATAAAACTCTGACTGATCTCCATGTTGATCATTATTCGGTAATTGCGAATGACAATAATTTCAAAATGTTTTAATCACTTTAGTTTTTCGGCATGGCTCTGCTCTTGCTTGAGATATGTTCTATGGCTCTGCTCTTGCTTGAGATATTTTCTTTACGGGTTTTCTAAGAGACTTTGTTACTTTGGTCGTCAGCATTCGGCAAACTGTCATAGCAAAGGAAACGCTGTTCCTCAATGCCGAAGGGACAGAAGCACATCTCTTCCCGGTTCTCGTTATATACGTAATTGTTCGCTTAAAAGTTCTTATTTTAAGAACAGAACGATTATTGACAAAGAAGGGCTTAACGTTTATCATCTATACCTCGGCGACGGGTTTTTTTTTCCTGAACGGCCTAAGAGCAGCGTCGAAACAAGTACTTCTTTCTTTACTTTTCTTTTACAAAAAGATGAAATTTTTGTTTTCCCACACAGTTCCCGACTGAAGATGTTATCGAACTATTGTGTCCATTCCAACGGCGTTGATGATAGTGCGAACTAGTAATGGGTTGGACCGCGGAAGGAATTGTGCCGCATAGACGTAATTCTTCTGAACCAAAACTTCCAATCAAATTCTTCAATAAAGCGTCAACGATGTGAACGATTTATGTCGTATAGAGGACCAAGCGGCGACCCAAAAATGTATAGATGTCAAAAATTGTGCTTATCCACGTGTTTTAGGTTACTCAAAGAATTTCCTTGGATATGAATAAAGCACCTTCCAGCACCTTCCAGAACACGGAAGGAGAGCCTTACTTGATTTCTGGATATGGTTTGGGTATCGCTGTTACTATCAAGGGCGTGCGAAATAATAATGGCGTTAAATAATGAGGTGTTGGATAGACCTCTACACTGACCAGTGTTTCGAGGAAATTGGTCCATGCCTACTTTTTCTCAGTCTGAGATCGTACGAGTAGTAGATCTATTTCCTGGGGGCGACGGTCATCGCTTATCAAATTAACATCTTGTGTCAGAGGGCACCGTGCTCTAAGGCCTTCATTGCCGGTACCCATTTAAAACTCTAATAGCAAAACTGTGACCTTCCCATATGAAAGTAGCATTCTTACGCTTTGTACGGTAATACAGGTTACCACCTCCTTAGAATACAATCAATGTAAACTTTCAGAGCTTCGTTTACAGAGAGTTCCACACAAAAAAAAAAAAAAAGAAAATGCCAATCTACTTAATTTGAAAGCAACCGGATTGTGGCTTTGGATCAGACATCAATATAATATCAAATGGAAAATGGAAAAATCCATGGCCCAGATCAGGAGAGCCATCAAGACGTACCATGAAAGCAGATATTCGTCCCATTTGGAAAGATTCACTAAGTTTAGTGTGTCCAGTGGAAAGTGTGGTCAAAAATAAGAAGTGAGGCCATCCTTCCATCGACGTAAACGTGTGGAATACATTAAAATACGTTATAGGAGTATTTTTTAGTATGATGACGTTCGGCCTCGTTTTGCAAAATCCTCGCAGGATATGTTAACGAAACCCAGCCAGAATTTGCGACCCAGCAGCAGAGGGAGTTTAGCGTCGTTCTAAAGATAGAGTGACCTTTAAACATCCCAGAACAGTCGCATAGCTAACTATTGCTCTTTGTGGTGGTAGCACAATTTTCTATCCTTTCGTAATCTTAAAAAGAATTGTATCAAATACTTATGCTTCCCCCCTAAAAAGTATTTCATTTTTTATTCTTTTTGATATACTAAATGAAATTTCGTCTAATTAAATGTATATGCACGCATACTTATACACCGTATCATTCACTTCAGCATATCCATCCATCTTCGTCTATGTGTATCCAGCTATAGATATAAAAAGAAAAACTTTTTTGAAGAACATATTGTTGTGTCGTCTACGTCACCATATACTTAAGACTCACTTCAAGTGTGCAAAAGTCAAATATGACTTTTGTTCGAAAGGAGTGAATTGATGATACCACAGCACAGGAAAAGAGAAACGCACCCTTGCCTACAATCAGCACACATAAATGCATTTCTTTCTAGTATGTGAGCATAAAGCAAGATGCAACAAAATTTGTTGGAAAGTTTTAATGGAAATGTATTTATTTCATTAAATTTTCAAGTACTTAGAGAGCAAAGAAGAACAAGAACAAAATTAAACTCATGTGTTACCGTTATTAAAGAAATTAACACAATTGCTTAGAGGAAACAAATGTGAAGAGCGAAAGAAAAGAAAAGCAAAAAAAAGGAAGTCTTCGTCAAGAGTTAAAAGTTGATTTCGCATTTGTTACGTTCATAAGAATTGAGAAACTTCTGTTATATCTACTTGTTCGTAATAACATCCATAAACTGATCTAAGGTAATTCGAAAAGCGACTGGCGTTAGCCGACCTTATGAAACTTTATTTCAGCACAGAGAATACCAAGATATCCTTGAGAAATCATTCGAATTTCAACATCTTTCCATCCGTATGCGGAAGTGTAATTTTGAACTTATTATGTAAGCCCAGCAATATTTGTATACTGTCTTACATATATTTCAAAGAACCTCTGGTCTCTACAGTTTGCTTCTGTTTAACAAATTCTTCTAGGGAAGATGAAAACAAGCACACTGCATGGAACTAAACTATATATGGTCGTTACCCTTACGTAAAATGACTTTTTCTGCCTTTCTGTTTCCTCTTTAAAATTTCTCGCAATTAGCAAATAAGGTGTCACATTGCCTTGTTTTGAAAGAATAAATTCAAAAGAACTTCTTAATCAAATGGAGGGAGTAAACAAGGTGTTCTCTTCTTTATGCCTATGTAAAACCATGATATTCTACTTACTTTGTAAGTATAAATTTTTATATATCTAATTAGCCTACATAAAATATAAATATGTTGCATACTGGTAGGCGGGTAAAACAAAACAAATATGAAGCATATTTTGTACATTTTAACATTAACTCAAAGCAATTGCAATGGATGATAGACTTTCTTTGTGTACGTTGAATGCTCTTTAAATTAATTAGTTATGTATCGTTATAATTAGAAATAAATTAAAAGGTTTTATTAAATTGTATATAATTTTTTTTTTTTTTTTTTTTTGAAAAGCAAGCAAGTTTGCAAACAGTTTTTGCTTTCAAAGTGGAATTGAAGATTTTAGCATTTCGTAGTGAATAAAAGTATAAAGATTTGAAGTCTTTAAACAATTATTTTCTCTCGCATTTTTTCTTTTCAGTTTAACATTTTATATATCTTCTACCTGGTACTTGTTACTGAATGCATTAGTGAAACTAGAAAATTGTGTTTTAGAAAATGTTTTCTCTATGAATAAATAGGAAAAGTACAAAATACACAACTGCCGAAATGTACATTTCCTTTTACATAAACTTACATATATTATGTGCAACATTAATAACTGAAATATAAACTTTTATTATAACACGTGCAAAACTAAAACTGGTAACCGCTTTCAACTACTTTACGCTTTTTGCCGTTTTAGCAGATGTTTCCTATTTTTCGTTTCATGAAAATACGAAAAAACAAAACCGGCAAACAAACGCAAACATAACTACTGGAACGTGTGCATGCAAAGCTCAAAGGAAAACTTAAGTCAAAAATATTTACACTATTTTGCAAACCTCCTCTTCCACTATTATACGCTATACTTGTGTTTTTTTTTTTGTTTTCTTCCTTTCTTTTCCGCCCTCTTACTCAACCATTCCATACCAACTCATACAAACAGCGGAAATATGTTTAGATAAACAGAAACCGTATATGCACAGCATAGGTAAGGATTATAACCTAAAAGCTGAAAAAAAAAAGATGTAAAATGAAAATAAAAGGTAGTGATATTATTGTTTAACATAAAACAATAGACTTTTGCATAAGATTTTATGTAGTGAAAATGTTTATTTTTTGTTATAATAGTCGTTGCTTCATTTCTAGGAAACCGGTAATACCATAAACTAAAAATGATAGAAACTTTTTTCGAGTGCTAGGTATTATTTTTATTTTCTATTTATTTATTTATTTACTTTTTTTTTCATTTTTCTTTTGAAAATCTCTTAGTGATGCTTTGATGTAAAATGAAAATGTATAAAATTTTATTTAACAAAAGAAAAAAAATACGAAAAATTTTATTGCATACTCTAGGGATTCGTTATTATTTTAAAACGTTATTATGTAAAAACGGAAATATATTTTTAAGATAAATTCCTGTTTATTACGTAAATAAAATGAAAACTTTTATCCTGATGAATATTTATCAGGAATAAATTGTTATATATTGTCCCCAAGTAAAAAGTTCGTGGCGTTTTATAATAAAATTGTACTCCGTCTTTCTTATGCAATGCTATGCTTCTTCGCAAAAAATTCGATTTCATTTCCTTTGAACAACGTTGTCGAAAGTTCTTGCTGTATTTCAAATTTTTCCATAGTCAAATATCGAGCTTCGTCTTGTATCCGGCCTTTACTAAACGATTCATACCTAAATTTTTAGTTGATGTTGAGTATCGCAACGATGTCAAGATATGAAATGTTCCAACGAGCGTGATGCATCCTTAATATCGATAATTCTGGAGGGTAAGCAAGCAAAGCTATCTGGCTGGTGACGATTTTGATGATGCACGCGACGAATTTGTCTTGACCTATTACTTTCGACTGACAAGAATATTTTTTATCAAATTAGTTACGCGGTGGCGATCAAACGAAGTGTGAAAAAATACATTTAATCGACATAAGGACATAAGGAGATACGTAAACATGGAGGAATACTTGCAGCGTTTTATTTGCAAGTCCGGAGAGAACATCGCACAGACGTTCAGGTTAAGAGAACATATCCTTCCCTTTGAAAACTGT
Organism: Glossina austeni; assembly: GCA_000688735.1. Taxonomy (NCBI): domain Eukaryota; kingdom Metazoa; phylum Arthropoda; class Insecta; order Diptera; family Glossinidae; genus Glossina; species Glossina austeni. The sequence goes on along the minus strand of KK502476.1, from coordinate 577,074 downwards.
TCCACTTTATGCAAAATCTTATTGACTTTGTAAAGCTGAATTCAAAAAAGGTTCATGAAAATCACTTGATTCATTTTTTCGGTTCTTTTAAAAAAATAATGAAAGGTTTTTAATTAAAACGATACGTAGTCGGTGTAAAAAGTTTGGCGGTTGACAAAAAACGCCTATTAACACTTATAACATATGCACATAATGACCTTTTCCTGTCCGATTATTGTTTGTAGCTTTTCCGCAATAAATAAATTGTTTTACATATAGTGAAACCTTCTCCACCGCAGTGCGTTATAGTGAGATAGTTTAGAATCCTTTTGCTCGAGTCCTAAACGAGATCTTTTTACCGGTGGTATGCTAGCTATGTATTACTTCGAGGCCTCAGGCTGTTGTGTCTCATGTTGTCTGTAGCCAAACAGATTACAGTTTACCGAAAGGAAATAAAATATATAACCGTTTTAGGCTTTACGGTGTTGCTAAGTGCTGCCAATTCAAAACTCGAATTTCTTCCGCGAATTTATACGCTTAACAAGATGCTTAATACTATTTCCTGACATTGTTAGACATATCGCCTGGGATGGTATCTTTTCAGTTTACTCTACTACCCACTCTTTCCTTGTATGCACTAATACTGTAGACCGCAGGAGCGAAACATATTTATGACATATTTTGACAGGTAAATTGCATTTACTCTGCCTCCGGGTTTAATTTTCATGCGGAAGTGAAAGAAGTCTGTTTTCGACTTTGTTGTATAAGCAACTCATTACACAAAAAACAATACTAAATTTCAAAGGCAGGTGACGACTGTTAATGTTCAAGCTACAGTTGTTCTGGTCACTCTGCCCACGAGATTGTATTGTAATATGGTTTGTAAACTGATGGAAAGTGGGTGCAGTCTGAAGATCATATGAATTCGTCAATATTCAACTTACCTCCGAATGGTCTTATACGATCTTATTGAGTAGTGATGTGTTGTTTACGAAATTGTGTATTCCGTTTATTTAGATTAATGTTGTTCATTATCTACGAGTTACATTAGAAAATTTTTGACAGAAGACCAAATGGATGCATGTCAGTTAAAAGATTAACGTGCAAATCTACCTTAATGCTTGGGAACCACTCACCGTGGATTAAAAAAAAAAAGCACGCAGCACAATACTAATGACAAGAAATAACAATAATAACGAGAATGAAAAAACAGTGGAAGGAGCGATTTTATAAGTGAATGATTTTAAGACGATTTGCTTCGTAAGTAGAAGAAAGAAACGGAGAACAATAGGTTTCTTTAATGCTCCATTGTAATTAATGAGCTATTGTCGCTTTTAATTTATTGCAGATTTATTTAGAATTTTCCATTTGTTTCTTATTACAGTTAAGTAGTTAAACAAAACTGTATTTTAATTTCAATTCGTTGACTTTACAACCTTTTGACGTCACATTACGAAACCAACTAGTTTAACAACGGTAATAATTTCAAGTTTTATGTCAACTTATGCGCAACATGGGTAAATGGTATACAAAAATTCATTTTTTTTTTTTTTACGAAATTGTGTTCAAAGAAAGATTTATATAAGCGTTTTTAACACAATTGAAACTGAACTATACTGAGAACTGAACAGTGAACATTGAACATTGAACACAAATGTATATAAAAAGCAAGAACTAACGTGGCAAAGGAAGAACGCAAGAAAAAGAAAGAGAAAGAAAAGAAACAAAAATTATATGAAAAATATTAAATGCACTTGTACCGCACTTGATATAAGGGGAAATAACTGAAGATAGCAGCAAATATGCTGAAATATTTTTACAACTTTACGTTTCTTCTAGTTTTTCATTTTGTTGCCGAATTTTTCATACTATAAGATATTATAAAAAATAATGGCACGAGCAAAACTATGTTAGAACGTAAGCGCCAAATGTAAAAACAAAAACAGTAACGGCAAGCAAGAGCGGCAGCAACGTGAACAGAGTTTGAGTTGAAACGCTATAAAACAAAGTATAGATAAATATAATTTAAAGTTATTGAGTTGTGCAATGAATTTGTGTTTGTGCAAGGGTAGTAGTAGCAGCAGTAGTAGTAGTAGTAGTACTACGAGTAACAGCAGCAGTAGTAAATAGTTGAAAAGCCATTACTCATCACCCGTAAGGTAACACAACAATGTAAAAGAAACTTTCTTTTTGCACATACCTTCTCGCATCAGGGGAGCTGCTAAGTCTTATATATTTCTGCGTAGATATTTGGAAAGGGAGAGAGAAAGAAGTTATATCTATATATATATATATAGAGAATTCTAGCCAAGATCAAGCCAAAGATGATTTAACTTTATTAGTTAACTCTTTCTAGATGATGCAGGTATGAAAAGTATTTTTCGTTTCAGTTGCTAAAGTTATTGTTGTCGGCGTCCTAGGCACCAGCGAAGCAACGCTCTGCCCAAGAAAAAAAGAGGAAAGGCATAAATTATTTTGTTGAAAAATTTTTCCCAATTCCTATAGTCAAGTTTTAGCACGTATGCATAATCTAACTTTTTTTTTGTTCCTTCTGCCTTCACGTTAGTCTCGATAAAACGGAAACCTTTTGTTGTGTAATTTTCATATGTTGCTTAAGTTATTTATCTTGAGCATAAGAACATATTTTTTTTTTTTGCCCCTTTCTTTTTTCTTTTTGGAAAATTTATGTGCAAAAATTTGTTCAGCACTATATCTTCAGAAATACATGCAAAAAGGATATAATATTGGCTAAAAAACGGTTGTATGTAAATTATGTGTGAAAATGTTCCCTATCTTAACTACGTACAATTAAAGGACCAAAATGCAAATGAAAATTATTATCCTTTCAATTTTCGACACTTATATGGATTGATCGAGTCCGACATTTTCCGCTTAAATCCTCTATGGATTTCAAAAATATTTATGGTAATCTTCTCCGCCTTTTTCTTCACTTTAAGCTTCCGGATCGCTTTGGATATTCATAGTCTGGTGCACGGTTGTATCTGTTACAAAATGTCCGAGAATTTAGTACACTTTACTCTTCAATGCGGCTACAAAAGTAAGAAAAGGATGAAAACGAAGTTGAGAAAAAAAAAAGAAAAAAATGCAAAAAAAAAACACAAAAATAAAAAGACAAGAAGTTCAGCAAGAGTTACCAAGGTTACATGATGTTCTTGTGAAATTTGCAAAGATTTATGACGCCTGCACATACATAGGCAACAACGGGAAGAATATAACAAACACCACTACCAGCAGAACTACATATGCAATGCATACATAGGAGAAAAACTAAGCTTAAAGTTCATTACAAGTTAAATAAATTGTATATATATATGTATATGTACGTATAAGTGGAAAACGAAAAATAAAAAAAAATAAATAAATATATAATTCCACAAAAAGTCATACTTGTATATATATATAGTTAGTTTTATATATAAATACATATAAAAATAAAAAAAGGACGATTCATTGTACATAGAACTTGCACTAGCATCGCATCAATTTAATAACTAATCTCTGGAAAAAGAATGTACAGAATTAAAAGCAAATTGTACGAGAGGAATTTTTTAATAATTTATTAAAATACACTAAGTATTCGCATAAAGTGGCATACCATGTTGAATTAGTTTGGAAGATGAAGGCTTTAGAAAGAAAACATAAAAATAAAAAAATTATTTAAAGCATAGATTCTTTCGCTAAGGACATCGCTTAACGCATTTCAGCTTTAATGTTCCGGTTCATTCAGCAGTTGAGTCCGCTTTTGCGGCATCTTATTGCTATTTCAGACAGTCGGGGTACAACAATTTTAAGTTATATTAAAAATGCCTAAGACGCTAATAGCAGTGATGACTAATTGCTCGGAATAATTGTGCGTATCATGTCGGACATATGCTTAAGGGACAAAGCTACTTAGTATGTGTTTTTCCGTTGAAAGATTTTATCACGTGCGAAATTTCATATATGAGTCAAAAAATGTGACTTTCCGCTCGTAATGTAAATAATGCTTTAAGCTTATCATTGCTTAAAATATGGTTTAGCTGGCCTTTGCGTTAACATACTTCAAATCTCGATCAAACAACTTTAAATTTCAAGTGTAGTTTTATAGTAATATTCCGTAATGCATGGAGCATGGAGTTTTTTTGCTTGATTTTCTTCAATGGTTTTTATAGGCGATTTTATTAAAAGGTTTTTTAGAAATATAAAAAATTTGAAAATTTCTTTAAATCAAGAGCTTTAAAAAATCCGACATCTTTCACTAGGTCGGCAGTTGCGCTCCGTGGAAGAAAATTGAGACACTAATACAACATTAGTTTCCATCAATGGGAGTAGAATGTAATATAATAACTTTTTCCGTTCGCTTAATTGTAACGAACACTACAAGCTATTTAAGCTGCTACCGACAAGGAGAATATTGCTTAACACGTTGAGTGCCACGCCAGTGTCAAATATGGTATAATATAAAAAAATTTATATTGTTTTACGTAATTATTGAAAATTTATTTAAAATACACTTAACTTTTATTTATCATAGGATTATGTCATTAATGCATTAATGAATTTTATTGAAATACGGTAATTATACAAAGTAAGAACATTATATAAGGGCAACGCAGATTATTATATACCCTACAAGTACAGCCATTCGCTCCTTTTGGTAATAATACACCGGAAGTACACACATATTTTTATCCAAAGCCCGCATTTTGGAGGTTCGGATCTTCTCTCCATATAAGAGTTCGCGATAGCGCCTATATTTGTAGGGGTCCTAAAAAAAATGGATCTATGTGATCCAAATTTCTGATTATCAATTTTTTTTTTTTGCTGAAACGCTACTACGAATTAAGGGTTTACTACTCATAAGATATCTTGTGTGGAGTGGGGCCAAGAAATAGACCCATGTGCTTCAAATTAGGTCCACTTCATTTTTTTACTTAATTACTACCATGAACAAATTTTCATCACAAAAAAATTAACAGTTAGGCTTTTTTGGGCATATAAGGGTTTACGTCTATTGAGAATGCTTATATGCGATGGTATCCAAAAAATCGAGCTACGTGGTTCAAATCCGGTACGATAGATTTCTTTATCAATTTACTATTATGAGCCAATTTTCACCATGAAATTTTGAAAGTTCAACCTTTTTACCATAGAAAGCTTCAGTTTCCATAAAAATAGTTATATGAAAAGAGGTTCAAAACATCGGCCTAACCGGTCCAAATTTTTCACACCAATTTAGATACCGACATACTACTACTTAGCCCCTTTTGGCAAGAGATTTAGAAAATTGCAATTTTTTTCCCTATAACGAAGGAACGAGGAATCACAAAATGTGACAACTTGTTTAGTCATTTTTCTGGCCATTGCTCTGCCATATTGCAGGCGCATTTATGCCAAAGCATGAATTACAATATTTTCTCACTGCAGAGATGTTTCGAGATTTCTTTTGGCGTTCGTCTCGTTGTTTTTTAGAAGTTTTTGCAATACTGCTACACGGAATGCCTTCTTTTCGGCAGCTTCTAAGGTGTATTGTTAATTTTTTCCTAGATTGAGTTATGCTGATATACTTCTTCGCTATATCTTTATATAAAATGTGACTATTTAGAACTGTAGCGATCTTTTCCATCTTTATACAACTGCACTGTGGTGTAGGGCAATATAGCAGCTCGCGTGGCCTGACGGAGATTTTCTTGAAACCTTGTGTGGCAATCAATGTGTTAATCTTTTCCAGTCCTAATTATACTCCGCACCCCTTACGGTACAAGGATATATTGAGTTTGGGCGGATATATGCAAGATTCGGAAGGACTGCAGATAGAGTGACCTTTTATTATATCAACCGATTCGGAATCACTTTTGAATCGATTTAAGCTTGCCTGTTCGTCTGTCCGTCTTGTTTTCTTGTCTTCAACCTACACGCCACCATTTTTAAAATATTTTGATAAAAGTTGACACACTTACGGTCTTAAGCCCAACGACGAACGCTATTGAAAATTGTCCCGATCGGACCATGAGGCCATATTTCCAAAATTTATTATATGAAGAACTGTCTGTATATAGTCTTGTTTGTTTTTTCTTTTGCCCCGTAACTAATTCCTCAACTAGCGTGCCGAAAAGACATAAAAAAGCGATCTCAGTAAGAAATCATACATCATGGGATACGAAATATGTGTAATTATTATTATTTCTTTATATTACGTAGTAAGCAGATGAAAACGTATAATGTCGAGCCCAGTTCGGAGCAGGAATACGTGCACTCGATATGGCATGGAAACGGTTAAGACTAACCTTTCAATGTCGTTATTTTTCTTTGGTGCTTTGCATGAAATAAACTCAGTTCAATAAATTATTGTACAAACATACATTTTCTTTGCCGTAATGAAAAAGCAGGAGCGGAATTATTGACTGATTATATTATTATTTCTCTCGTCACAGCACCAGTGATTGGTACTTATTTCGCATACATGTAAGCTTTGCATAAATTGCATTCATTCATAATGAAACCACGCAAGTTGTCTTTAACGATACATATTGAATGTGGCATTTTTGCAACTACAAAAAAAAAAGAACAAGAGCAAAGAAGAAAAAAAGGAGAGAAGCTAAACGATGGATGGTATGCAGATTTTCTGTTTCAAATTTGTTTGAATTTCCTTTGAAACTTTTGCAAATTCCTCCGTTAAGAATATTTATCGTTTTGCGTATTCTTCTTTCTTTTCTATAATAAAAATAATTTGCGGAAATATATAGAGGGATGGCAAAAAAGAACTCTCGGTATTTTGTTATAATCTTTTTTTAACTCTTCATCAACCGTGGGTTTAAACCTCAAGTGCGATAGAATTTTCTTTGGTCTTAAATACCTTATAAACTGATTGTACTGAGATTAATATTATCACAGAAAGAAACGCCTTACTCAATAGCTCCTTAGGATCACAACAACTTTCCGCTGTAAGCATTAACATGATCTCACTTCCCAAAGTTTTTCTATGTTTTTCTTATAGAATGACTTCGCCAACCCTGCAAAAACTCTTTTTCCGGCGAGTATTTTTTTGAGATGCACATACTGATAATAGCCCCTTGAGGTTAAATCTGATTAGATTAGTGTAAGAAAAAAAATGCTGTAGTCATATGGACATACACGCATATTTCCAAGATAAACGACACTACTCGCAGAGAGAGAGAGAGAGAGAGAGAGAGAGAGTAAGAGCGAGAGAGAGTAAGAGCGAGAGAGAGTAAGAGCGAGAGAGAGTAAGAGCGAGAGAGAGTAAGAGGGAGATAGCTGGACTATCTTCGAAAGAAGATCACACAGCTAGATGGTAAAGCACGAGAGAAAGTGACTGATGATTATTCCCAACAATTGACGAAGACGTAGGTTGGGGATATGTTCTCTACGAAGATGGCGAATACCATAGTTTGTGCGTGAAAGAAGGTTTACTTTTGCAACAAGAGACCGACGTAATGTACTTTTCTATCTATTACGGAATTTCTTCTTTTGGTTTATTGCGTCTTTTCCAAGTAATTTCTAATTGAGAGCATCTTTATTTCATCTTCAAACGAAAACGGAAGTCAATTTCATATTTTCTTTATTCTTTTTTTTTTTTTTGGTTTTTTTTTCAACTACTACTGTTCTTTTTCGGTTGCTGCTATTGCTATAATCCAAAAGTATTGCTTTTGAATGGCGGAAAATGACAACCTTTAAAATTCCTTATAGCAATTTTCTTTGAGTAGAAACACTAACCGTATCAACCGGGCGAAAAAATAAAAATGGAATAAATGAATGTACTAAATAAAGGCACAGAAAGCAGGAGACGCGAAATACAGAGAAACTAAAAAAAAAAATAAAATGAAAACAAAAATATTGTCTGTACAGACAGAGAAAGCTCCTGAAAGAAAAGCAATTTCATAGAGAAAATAAGCTATTTAATGATAAGAAATTATTGAGGGATTTCACTTCACCATGATTTGTTTACTTGCTCTCTATATTTTTCTCCTTTTAAATTTTGCACATATAAAATGATTGCACTTTAAATTAAAAAAAACAAAAAAAAACAAAAAAAACAAAGTTTAATACGTTTTGAATTTCTACACAATGAATGAAAATGTAAAACTTTACTCCCAAGTAAGAAATATTTTGAATTTTTTATTAGTTTCGTCTCCTCAAGCTGGCAGCGGCAAATGGTGTCTGGGGCATAAATCATCACAAAAATTGAAAATCAATTCTAACACATCGTTGAATGGAAGTCAGACAATTTAGCACACGAAACAAATTACAAATCCATGTAAATGGCGATGATCAGAAGAGGAATAAAAAATTTTTAAAAAAAATGAGAGAAAACCTAACTCGAAAAGTAAAGAATGTAAAAAAATTCATGGGAAAAGAATTCAATTTTAATGCCATAGGCGCTCTTCCTCTCCCCAAACTGAAATATGCTTTCCACACGTACCGTAACCACACAAATGGAAGATGAAGAAAGACAATTCAATTTAAAAATGTTGGCGTTCAAGTTAAGTGGCTTTTGACACGTCATAAAAGAATACTCATCAAAACTGTGGTGGAATTATATAGGCTTGAGTTGCAACTTCCGGTGCTCGCCAATCGTGCTGCAAACCTTTGAAAAAAAAAAAAATCGTAAACCCAACCATGTATAATAAGCACGTTTGAAGGTGAACTTTACTACTATTTAGAAGAAAAAAGAACAAGAAAATATTAATTCAAAAATATCTTGTATACTGTGGCAGGCCCTGTTTAGTTAGATAATTAGGATAAGTGCGCAACCACAAGCAACAGCGAAGATCAAATGAAGCAGAAGAAAATGAAAAGCTTATCGTTATTCGATCAAAAAAGCAATTTCTTAACATACAGAAGGCCCTGAATGTGCACAATAGGTAAGCAGCGGTAGTAGTAGTAGTTAAGCCCGATCAGCGTCTGTTGGCTGAGATATTGCAAATCGCGAACATCGTTTTCAATTTTTAGGGGCTTCCTAGAATCAGCGATCGATGTTCTTTCACTACGACTCGACTTTTTAGAAGATCTGTTTGGAGTCCGTTTCTCCGTTTCTTTTGCAGAAATTTTAATTAACCCTTTATTGACATAAAATGTGTTAAAATTTCCCTCTACTTGAAGCGCATTCATTTAAACGAATTTGTTTCTGTTGCGTGTGGTATTGTGCCGTCTGTATATGTTGTGATAGAAACCTGTAATTATTTTTTCATTCTCCAGGCGATATTAAATTAAAATATCTGTAAGTTTTTGTAAACAACACAGTGCGAGGATTAAAACTCGTCCCTCATTTTGACTTCACATTTCCTCCGACTCAAGCGGCAACTGCTGGATTAAGTTGGAATAGTGCCATACCATCCAAAGGTAAATTGGTACCAATTTTAAGCCGACAATGACCAGCGACGATTTGCTTCATCCCACCTAAAAGGACCTGTTGTCAGATGAGTTCTGGGAAGGTTAGAAGGGCCAACCTTAATGGAAGTCAAAGGAAATGATTCTCGATGCTTTTCATATTTCGCCGGTTCTGTTATTCGGTTCTGTATTGTTTCTTGCGCAAGCAAACGACAAGCAGACGTGTCGCAGTTTTGTCTTCTTGCTTTTTATAAGGAGGTCCAACAAATCACATGTCCGTACCTTACGTACTTACAACGTACCTTTAGTTTAATCGCACGGCCAAGTGTTAGAAAATTTAATGAATTATTTTGTGTTACGCTTACGCAAATCTAAAGTAAACGCGATAGTACGAGTGTTTATTGAAACCAGGGCCGGCTGACAACGCAATGCGTAGAAGGTAGCGAACAACAGCGTTTGGGTGACGATTTTTCGCCTCGAATTTTCTTCAGTGATGAGACTCACATTTTTTCAGCAAAATTGTCGCATCCGAAGCAGCAAAATTCTCCAAGAAAGTGTCGAAAAAACATTGCATTTCCAAAAAGTCTCTGTCCCCTACACTTTTGACAACGTCAATGGTGTGACACACACCGTCAACTCTGATTGCCGGAGGTAAACAATTACCAATTTTCTTTGGCGTGAAATTGGAGATATATTCGTTGAAAATATGGGTTTTCAACAGGACAGTGCGACAAGTCACGCAACATGTTTCGTTTTGGCATTGTTGCGGAAGAATTTCAAGTTTGCGTGATGTGAATTGGCCACGAATATCGTGCGTTATCTCACTGCCGCACTTTTTATGCGGGGTTACGCAAGGGACCGGGCTTACGCGAAAAGATCCTCAAACTCTTGAGCCTTTGAAAACGAATACATCCGTCAAGTTAGGGCCGAGCTACTGCCCGTTGTGTGCAGACAAGTCATAGAAAATGACCTCATAAGGACGCAGTTCTATGAGATGTATCGTGAAGAAGATTTGAAATAATGACAAGATCCACACAACATATTCAAAAATAAATTTAATCCAAATCCTGAGTAGAAACGTGTTTCTTGCGGAACTACACAATGGATGATAATGCGGCGTATGTGGTGAATAGTACAGATTTTCGTGTATGCCTTGTAAGGATAAACGGAGTAGTAGTTAGTGTGAAAGAGATTGGCGCATGATTGGCTAGTCGGCAAATTGGTCCCATAAAACCATAAATTTCCTTGTGGCAGATCACGGACACCCCAGTGAACGGGTTCCCTGACAGCATATAGAAATACAAGCTTTAAATTTTGATAAGAAAGACCGAGAAATTTGACTTAAATTGAAAGCCCACACGTACAGGGCTTAAGGTTAAGACCTTAACATAACGCTCCTATATCAACCTTGAGGAAGGAGATTATAGGTATAAAAATCAGGTATGTTCACACTTTTCGTGTTAATGGCAAAATTCATCGAAAGAATATGTTCTCCGCACTTTAGAATATACTTTTTTATGGTAAACAAATATATGAAAAAAAAAAAAGAGTTTTATTTAAAGTTTTTACTGAAAAACACATTCCGTTCGTTAGGATGAATACCAAGCAGATAGTAAAACATTTTCAGGAAAATAAGTGAACTATTAAGTAAGACTAGCTGTCTTAAAACTTAGCAAAGTTTAAGAAAACTATTATAATCAATTAACTTTGTGAAACGTTAAAGTAAAGACAAAAGGAAGCATGGCGAGAGGCAGAGCGAGAGGGTCGAGATACGGAGGAGAGCAGCAAGTATTCGTTGCGTTGCTCGAGCTTTAATCCTTTTCGAAGAAGAAAAACAAACAAGAAATTTAAGACGTTAACATTTTAACATCACTATTAAACGACCGGGAGTTGTCGAAGGGTGAGGTAGAAACTCTGAGGTTTTTAGTTTTTTTCTTCGTTCTTCTTGTTCTACTACTACTACTACTGTTTGAATACAAACAGGCAAACTATTGCTAAAGTGAGATTAGAATGATAAATACCAAAGACGAAGGTTGATAAAATTATAGAGAAAAAAAAAAAAAGCATAAAAACTAGAGAATCTTAAATTTTCTAAGAAACTCAACTCGCCTAGCGTTCAGAATGAGGGAAATGAGAAAAAAAAAAAAAAAAGCAGGAGAAGAAGAAAATGGAAAATGGCCATTGATGAGAATGTGCAAGAACTTTTGTTGTTACTTGAATTTCGAGCAGTTGTTAACGTGTCCATAATTTCCAATATTGATTTTCGCAAGGGATTTATAAAAGCAAAAAGTTTCTTGCGTTTTTTTGCCTTTTTTTTTTTTCAATTCGTACATATTTATGAAATAAATAGCTGCATAAAATCAATTTCCGGCAATTTTACAATATTCTCTTATTCCGATATATACACACAACTATGCTACATATATATATATATATATATATATATATATAATATATATATATATATATATATATATATATAATATAGATATGTATATATATATATATATACTGGCGGGATTTTCATTTCAGTTTTTTATATACTCCGGCCATATGTATGAGTTTATAAAAGATTTGATTTTAACCTAAAGTTCAATATTTTTCTTTTCATTTTTTTTTTTTTTTCTGATAAAGACTTATGACTCCTAAAGGATTTAGATACACATGCATTTCTATGCTGCTTCACTTGTCCGAGGATTAGTTACATCGAGGAGGGCGAAACGGGGGAAAGAAAAGATACGATACGAGCTCGGTTATAAGGGGGAAGACAAAAGAAATAAAATATATTTTTACTCAAATCTCTTTCGCATACTACTTCACTACTTCACTACTTCACTACTTCGCCACTTCACTATTCCTTTTTCCCGTTTACTTTGTATAAGAAAGCTAAATAAAATATAATATAATGGCTGTAAAAATTTTATGATAACACATTATATTCACACACAGAAGATATATCGTTGTATGACATACGCGCGCATACATGCACTTATACGATACGTAGACATAATTCAAGTATTATTTGTACGTACGTACATAGTCGAAGTCGGAGTTATTGAAGGCATTGAGTATATATTTCTTTGCGCTGAGAGAAGTGATGTATGCGTTTTTATTTATTTATTTATTTATTTATTTATTTATTTAGTTTTTCTCTTTTTATTAGTATTGTAGTTTTTTCTTTGAATTTCGTTAGCTTGTTATACGCAAAACTTTAGTGAAAATTTTTACACTTCCGTTGCATTTAACAATTTTTCATATTCGTTTTATAAACAAGTTGATCTTTCCATGCTTTCGGGAAATGCATGTTACACATGTATTATATATATATATATATATATAATGTGTAGTCGTATTAGTCGTATTAGTCAGTCGAGTTAATAAAACAGGAATGTATGCAATAAGAGCAAACGATGGTTAATAATTCTTTGGCAATCAATTCTTTTGTAATTTTTTGCTTAAATGCTTAAATGGTCGCAAACGCTACTAATGTTCGACATATATTTGTGCTGACGCCATAACAGCGCAGAGGCAGTGCGAAAAAGGGGAAGAAAGCGATAGAGAAGAGAGAAGACGGAGGGCGAATGAATAAAGCCAATTGTAAAACAATGGATTTGCGGTGGAATGAATTAAACGGAATATCATGCGAAAAATATACAATGATGCCGAAGTTATTTCTATGAAATTTCTGTGGCATATGGTATTAGGATTAGATCTGGTTTTTGTTTTCAAATCGTCATGGTAAGCTATGCGCTTACACAGCATATAGAAATTATTTCAATTTATTACAAAAATAATTAACCGATTCGCGCATCTACATAACGACATGCACAGCTCACGCTTGTCATATTTAAATAATTTTCTTTAATAAATAGACTTAACACCGTACATGACAATAATATTTATGGCTGAACATATCCTGTTTCCCTTTCTATTATTATCTTGTACAAGCCTCTTCTGGTGTGTCATGGTCACAATTTTCTGCCGCATTGCACGAATCCGACTTATGGGGAAGTGTATTATTTGGGAGCGTGTACTGTGCTTATAAAAAACGATGCAAAATTAAATTAGATCTCAACCTGGAACGACATGTGTCGCATAACTTAGTGGAACTTTGTAAAAGGTCTCGCATGGATTTCTCAAAAAATGTACAGAGCTTGACATAGAGAAGTTAGCTGGAAGCTAGTGCGTCCGGATTAGAGAAGTTAAGATATTTATACGCTACACCGCACATGATACGGGGCATACTAAGTTTGTGCGAATGGGTGTAACACCCAGAAGGGCTTCCACCCATCTTTTACGCCGATCGATTAAGTTTCTCTAACGTACAGAGACGTGGTTTTAGACGCTGTTGGGAGTGGTTCGCATCAGGCCACTTTTTCGATCGCTCTCCATATAACGCCTTATTTTAATTAGTCCTAATAAGAAAAAATGTTATAATTTTTAGAATTTCGCGACAAGAATTCCTTAGCACTAGTATTTCGGCATTCTAAGATGGAGGGACAACTTTGGATTGGGCGGGGTGATTCCTTTAATCCCTTACCTTGTAATCGGTCTTATGGAAGCTGAATTTGTGTCATGGTGAAGAGGCCTAATTTTCAATAGTTCTTGGGGAATATTTGTTCATAATAATGATTTGACTTCAAAATTAATCTTACCAAGTTTGGGGCACGTAGGTCTTTTTTTTGTATCCCAAGCCATATAACGGCTCTAATGAAAAAGTAGGCCTAGCCTGCATATGCCAACACGTTATAATTTTTAATGAAAGCTGTTCTTAGTAAATCAAGCACCGGTTTTTCAGACCGCACCATTTATAGAGGCTCTCATGCAAGCATATTCTTCTATAATGGCAAACCCTAATGTGTGGTTTGCTATGACAGAAGGTACCGGAAAGTAATACGAGCTTTAACAACTAAATTATGTTTTCTAGATTTAGACCGCGCTGACGTTCCAATATGAAGGCTTTCATGAAACCCATGAGTTCCTTGTGGACGATTAATTAAGAGAAAAGGTGTCAGATAGTAGTTGGTCTTGCCTGACTATTAAGCATTCTTACTTCTTTGGAAACACCCCGCGAATTAATATGAATATAAAAATTATGTAAAAAAAATTTGGACGTTTCCTGTGATATTAACGAGCCGACTCTGCAGAAACGTGAACTGAATATGACGCTTTTATGAATCCCAGTTTGAATGAAAATGCAAAACATTGCCCTTAAGAACTTCAAGTTTCTTATGATATTAGATGGAATTTACTTTACCTGTACCTGTGCCCCTTCAGACTTAAAGAATTCACTTTACCGCAGAATTTGCGTTAAACGGTCACCTCAAAGTTTTGCAGATTGAGTCTTAAAGCAGTTGCATTGTTTCGTTTAAAACTCGTCCTCAGCACAATCAAAAATATAAATAAAAATATTTTCTCTACTTTACCAAATTTTTAAGAGATTTTCTTAATAAAAGTGAAAAACTTTTCTAACCCAAATAACTATATAACAAACATTGTTGTCTTAAGTGGATCATTCCAAACAAGGTTAAATATTGGTTAGTGACGGATACAATACAATTTTTATACATTTTTTTTTTTTTTGTTGGAAAAGACGCCACCAAGTCTGTCGGTAGAAATTTTGATTTACAACTAAAAGATTTATTTCACTTTTTTTTTTTCTCATATCTTTCTTTTGTGTTTTATTTTTCTAATAAACTATGAACTCTTACGAGAAGAAAGTAGAAAAAAACTCCCCGTTTATATATATATATATATCTATACATACGTAAGCCATTTAATATAATGAAATGACGGAAAAACAAGGCAAAAATAATACGCACGCAGACTAACGATGACTTTTAATTTGTTAGCCGAGAAGTAGGAGAAAAAAACAACCATAGATAGGCGACAAAACTATTTGCTTAATTTGCACAAGCCAGCATTTGTGTAAACGAGAAAAGTTAGCAGCGGAAAGTGTGTAAATGTTTTTTCTGATATTGTCATCCAATATAAGAATTAAGTAAGTAACACGTTTTTTAAGAAAAATTGACTACGAGTTTTGTATTTTTGCTACTCACTCCGCGGCGAAAGCTCACAAAGCGTCGTTTTATTTATAAGCAATTATTTGTATTGAATTTGAACATGAGTTTGCAGAGAAAATTTGTAACCATTTTTTATATTTTCGTTTTCGTAAAGTAAGCTTTTGAGGCCCACCATAAACATGAAAATTTTGGAATTTTATGTCATTTCCAGGTCCTGTTAGTCAAGCTGAAGCTGTTATGTCGTGAGTTCAGAATTCAATATAGGGTCCGACACTCAGATTTAGAAGAGCTGATACACTTCAGTGTTTGCGGGTTCAAATCTCAAGTTCGGTAGAGCTTTCATTGGTCGCGGCTATAGTAAGTGCTCAATCGGTAAAGTCATAACACTTATCGATTGGGTTCTAGATTTGCGGCCACCACTTCTTTATATCCTTCCTCTTGTCTTTCCGGCAGTCACCGCATTACACGCATAAAGCACATCTGCTGAGAGATAAATCATATAAAAAAAAAACAAAAAAGCAAGTAATTGCTTTGAATTCTTCAACCGTCTCGGCGACTACTCTTTCATCCTCTTTAATTTCAGGCACATTACGAATACTGGGTTTCGTGAAATTCGATCGGTTCAGTTCTACCTTAAACTCGTGTATCAACACAAATTCTCTCAAACGAGATAAAGATTTGAGTTCATTACGAACTTCGGGGCGTAAATTTCTCTACTAAATTTCTATCAATTCAACACGCATGGTCTTTTAACGCAATCGGTGCCTTGAAAAATTGGATCATAATTGCCTTCCAAACCTTTCTGTGATCTTTTGTGAACTTTCTGTTACGTATCAACTCTCTTAAATCCAAATCCGGACTCACTATATAAAAGAGAAAATCGAACTTTACAACTCCCCAACGTTCGATTGGTCCTTTGCCCGGTTTTAAAAATAATTTAGAGGAAAAATATCTAAATGGCAGAAGTTAATTAACCTGAAATCGCCATGGACTGACAGTGCTTTCGACATCGCTGGTGCCTTTACGGGCCAGGTTGAAGTCAGTAAACCACCGGCAAACTCTTGTTTCAGAAGATGGGCAATCTATGACGTTTCAAGCCAATGCTGAGTTTGACCTTTGTTTTAGTAAACAAATGGAATTCCGATTTTTTTTCCAATATTAAAAAAAAAAAATACCATCAATGGAAGGACTGGAACGAACTCATAAACAAACTACCGAAATGATGTGAAGTTTGAAGAAATGTCATCTGAAGTTTGGAATTTTCTCAAAGTGATGAATGAATGAATGAGTGAATGAATGAAAGTGATGATGAATTCCTTCTTATTACTGACTGCTGTGTAATAAAATGTGAATCTCACAAATAGGTGGTCTTAGTTTCATTGAGAGGAGACCGGCGAAGGAAACTTTGAACACACTAAACTGGTATGTGGTATACCATTCGCCATATTCACCAGGCACAGCCTTATCTTATGAACACTTGTTTTCATGCCTACACTGCAAGACTAGCGCTTGGACTGTTTTTTGTTTCCATGAGTAGTCACATATTGCCAGAGATATGGAAGCAATATATAGCTTGTCAATACTTTGAATACAGTGTCTATGACTACTTACTTAGGGCAAAGGCTTTTTTTATGTCATATTTTCATAGCTAATGAACACTAAATGCGATGCAAGCGAGATGCGACATTTTTAGAGAGACGTCATGTAAAGCTTATTTTTTGTGTAAAGCTAAACGAATTATAATTCACTTAAAGAAGAAAAAACGAAATTGTTTCTTAGAAAGTAATGCAGGATCACTTTTTGTAACTGCAGAGGATTATTAAAAATCCCTTTTCAATATTGAATTTAAAGCCAAAGAGTTACAGTTAAAGCAATACATTGAGGGAAATGTTCAAACCGTTAAGAAAGTTACGATTGATTGATTTTTGTCTTCTAGGTAAAGCGCTGATAACAATCTAGTGATCAATCTCTTGAGCTCTTTTCTTTTAAATACAAAAAAGAAATAAAAGGGAAACGGAAAAGCTGCAAATATATGTTACGTACGATAATAAAAATATTAAAACTAAACCAAACGTAACTGGCACAAATAAATCGACTATATGTGCATTCTTTCAAACTTATTTTTACATAATATATGTAAATGTATAGGTGTGTCTACGCATGTATACGTAGATAGATATATTTATTTAATAAATCTTAAGGGTAATAAATATTTCTTCTAATAAATAATGCAGGAAATGAAAGGAAAATTTTATGTTTATACGCCCAGACTTTAGAGAAAATGGATGGGGAGCCAAAAATTATTTTCTATTAAGCTTTATTAAATTATGAATTTATTTTATTTTATTTCTATTTTTTATTTATTTTTTCTGGTCTTTTTTTTTTTTTTTTTTTTTTTTTTTCTCTTACTCAATGAAAACATTTGCCAAAATATAATTTNTTTATGTTTATATGCCCAGACTTTAGAGAAAATGGATGGGGAGCCAAAAATTATTTTCTATTAAGCTTTATTAAATTATGAATTTATTTTATTTTTTTTTTTTTTTTTTTTTTTTTTTTTTGGTTTTTTTTTTTTTTTTTTTTTTTTTGTTTCTCTTACTCAATGAAAACATTTGCCAAAATATAATTTATAACTACGTAAATGCATGGAGAAGAAGTGCGCATATATTCATGTATAGCCATGGTATCCAAATTGCTAAATTTGAAGCAGAAACAATTTCATATTAAATAACTAAAACGAAAAATCTAAACATGCTCTTGCACGCCTCTACATACGATATGTAGAAAACATTGTTCTGGTAAATTGAAAATTATTACATGGTGTGCCATCTGTCTTAAGATACTTTGATGGCAGATGTTGCCATCATTGCCTACATAGCGAAAATAGGAGAAATAACACAACAGCAGCCGCCTTAGAATCAGTAAACGCCAACAGATACATCGCATCAACCAGGCAGGCAACAGTAGCTAGCAATAATATCTCTTTAGCGTATAATAATGCTTCTTAATGGTTCAACAGACAAACATATGCACACAATCGCACAATATATGATAAATATAGCAGTTGTAGCAGCAACAAAGTAAATATTTTCTGTTAAAAAACAAAATTTTATTAAGAGTCTCTTTTGAATTAGATCTTTCTGTCTTGTGTCTCTCGGCTTTCATATGCCTTTGTATTGCTTATAAATGTTTTTGATTGTGCCAAGAAAAAAAATGCACAAAACGAAAAAAAAAAAAAATAATAAAAATAAAATAAAATAATAATAATAAATGATAAATATTTTTATAACAAAACCACATGCATATCGTCAACAATTTATACAGCAGTTGTATCAGTTTCTGTTGTTGTGAACAACTAGCTAGAAGAAAAGGAAAAAAAAAAAAAAAGAAAAAAGAAGGAACAAATAGAAGAGGTTTCCGAAAAATAGATTGGCCACAATGTACCAAATAGAGAAATGAATTTTATTAGCACAATGTTTTATGGCATGTGCCAAAAAAAAAAAAAAAAAATGAAAAAAGAATTGAAAAAGAAAAACCAAAAAAAAACTAAAACACATAAATAAATTTCATCGAAAAATTAGTATTTGACAACATTGCTGTCGAGCATTTTTACGCTTGTGCGCTTTATTTAAATTATCTGTGAGAATGTGGCCGTTGTTGTTGTCTTTTTGATAAATTTCTTTTATTTTCACATTTTATCTGTACCCCAACAAACGTATGTATTTCACCACGTAATGAGCTGACAATTAGGTAATGATCAAAGCATTGCCTTAATCGAGAATGCTATGAAAACGTCTTGCTTTGCTACACACTTAATTAAAAAGTATTCGTGTCTCGAAGCAAAATTATCTAAGAAAAAAATCAAGAAAATATTACCGGCAGGTTGAACCGATTCTTTTAATACCTCCCTATTGCTTATTCATTAAACAACGTAGAGGCCTAAGTAATTCAATTCTATAACTCCGACATTGCAAGTACCTCCTCAAGCACATAGGAAACCAGTTTCATGTTTTTAATTAATTTATTCCGCGTTGTTGTCCGTCAAATGTCTACCACACGACTCTCTCCCCTGCACCCGTCTAAACATAGTCTCTAATACCCTTCTTTTAAGCCTTTACTATGTAACACTAGTATTAGTCCACAATACGTATGCTATTGTTAATGTAAAGTGTGGGACGGCGACCGAACACTGGGCCTCATAGCACATCGATTAGCTTTTTTTCTTTCCACACTCAGGTATGGAGAACACTTGAACTTATTTTCCTATTTATGTGTGCATGAAACCGGTTTTATTGGACATCGAAAAATGTGTGGATGCCACACCAAAAAATCCATTAGTATTTTGAAAGCAAAAACCAGTCATCGAACTACTACTTTGCGTACTATTGCGTAAATGGCGAGGTGCTACTCAACAAGCGCGTCTCCCATCGTTGCACACAAGTGTCCTAAGCCTAAGGACTCGCGTTTGCTGAGTAAGCCGCATGGGCCAGCAATTCCCAATTGTGTGGCTTGTTGCCAAATGCCCAAGCTATGAAAATAACACAATTTCAGACATGAAAAGGAATCACGTCGGCATTAAAATGAAAATTACGCTTAGGCTGAGAAATGTTGGCTTAACTTTTGTAGCTTTACAAGTAAGTAAACAGAACGTATGCTCTGCCAATCACAGTAGCAGAGCTGATCTTTCTGATCACTTAGTTGGACGGGCACACATTTTCCTTAAGCGATAACCCAAGTGCCCTATGAGAGATCTCTGGTACAAATAATTATAGCTTCGCTTGAAATTTAATTTGCAACAGTGAAAACCGTTTAAGAAAAAAATTTACAAAATATTGTCAAAAAAAAAAAAAAAAAAATGCAGAATCTCCAGCAATTCCATGATGTTCAAAATAGTTGTTGATTTTTCCACATAATAGCAAAAGAACGAGTCTTCAAGTAAAATGCTTTGATGATATTCTCATACCGTTAGATTTAACGGCTTAAGGCTTTAGACCGCTTGTGTTTTGGCAAAAACTAATCTGTAATGAACTCAGTTTCTGGCGTTAGTCCGCACTTTCATATGAATTCTTATTTTCCGCTAAACTTTTGGGTACATCCGGTGTAACCTCAATGTTTCAATGGAATAAGTATTAGGCCGCTACTGCAACTTAAAATCAAAACAAAATAAAGTGCTGTTGAGGAAACGAACTTCGAAATGCTTAGAATTTTTTCTTTGAGTTTTTTTGCTTCCTCTTGTTTTTATTTTCTTCTTCTGCCATACATACGTAGGTCGGTTTATTATTTTTCTCCCCATCGCTTGGCGCAACGATGATGTTTCACTGTGTGTGTGTGTTTTGCACTTCCCTTCCCGCTCGTATTATTTTGTTTGGTTAAAAAGGGTTAAAGTCACTTTAGATTAATGAGTTATTGACGAAACGTACTTTTCTTTAGAAAAAAAAGCTCAACCATGCATTTCATTGCATTTCCAGATTTGCAGAGATTTTTTTATTTATTTATTTTTTTTTTCATTTCACTTTATTTTATTTTTAAGCTTTTTAAAATCTTTTGTTATATATTTACGAGCTTTATTGTTGCAATTTACAGAAAGGTTTTTATCGATTTTTCATGTATACTGCTAAAGCGATTCTATTCTTTTTCATTGTTACTGGTGCTGCGGCTGCTGCTGCTCCTGCTGCTGCTGCCACTACTATTGCTACTGCTACTATGACTTATAGTTATAGCAAAATTTTCCTGCACACTTCATTGAACTTTTTAATTTTATTGAACAATTTGAGCTTTAGATGGCAACGTTATAGAATGCGAGAATACTTGGCTTTCAACCGTTATAACATATTTTAATTCAAAGGTTTAATTCAGCGGCTGTTAGGTGGGCACAGGATACATAGTTTGTAGGTTAAAGTAGGTTGTGACTGTAGAAAAATTTCAAATACAAAAGAACGTGCTTCTAACTTCATTTTTAATTGCAAAAATTTGTCGATTAAACATAATCTTTAACAGAAAGTAAGCAAGTAGCAAGAAATGAAA
Organism: Glossina austeni; assembly: GCA_000688735.1. Taxonomy (NCBI): domain Eukaryota; kingdom Metazoa; phylum Arthropoda; class Insecta; order Diptera; family Glossinidae; genus Glossina; species Glossina austeni. Next base: position 555,700 of record KK502476.1, on the reverse strand, counting down.
TAGATTACATAAATAAAAAGTCCTTACTTTTGAAATAATATCCTCGACAAGAGCTTAATAACATGCCCCTGGATTTGCCAATTCGAGGTGCACCATACTTAACTGACAGTACGTTAGATTTAGTTGTGGTGCAATATGCTCCACAACCTGTGAATTGAAGCGTTTTAACAAGAGGTACTTTGTCGTCTTTTAAAAAATCAGGTACAAAACAAATAATAATAGTGCTTGGGGGCTTCAGTTTGCCTAATGTTTTTTGGCACATTCCCCTGCATTTTATTTTTAATTACAACTGTGTCCCCGAAAGAGTGCTATTTGGGTTTCGCTCAAATCGCTTTACCATTCCCGAAAACAGTTATCACCCAGCTATCTATATATTGCTTAGAATAGATATCTCTCTGCTAACACCCAATGTAAAAGCCACAATCAGCAAATGGTTAGCCCAGTGGGCCAATAATGCTCGTGCCTAGCGTAATAGTGAAAAGTATTAGTGCATCTGCAAGCAGGTAAGAAATCATAGAAAAAGATTTTTAAAAAAATTTTAGATTTCTTAAAAAATTCAGATCCTACACAAAGAAGAAAAAGTTCCTGGTAATGATTAGAAGACACGACACACCCTCCTTGTGTCGAGTAGAATTGGTAGTCTCAGGAGGAATCCGAAAAGTTTTTATACGTTTATTAATAGTAAGAAAGAAACTTAGCTGTTTCCTTCATATATGCGTATTCATGGAGCCCATTGAAAAATATTTTGAGTAAATTTACTCGAGAACAGTCTTCACGCAATCGGTTTAAAGCTGTCCTGTTCAGTCGCTTGATGTTTTCTCTAGCATAGTTTTACACGAATCAGAAATTCGAGATGCTTTGGTATTCTAGAACTATTCCTATTCCCCCAGTTCAGATGACATTCCTTCTTGTCTGGTCATAAAATGCTCTGATAACATCGTCCAGCCTGTGACCTTTATAGTAAACGTATCACCAGTAACTTGTATTTGCAGGAAATTAGATTCATTGTTCCCTCATTCAAGAATGCCTGTTGAAAACTGTACGGCTAAAGCCAATCCTCTTCCTAAGCCCTTTGAAAGCGTGGCCACAAGACGTTTATTACGTACGATTATTTCTATTACGTCCCCATGTCAGTATGCCCTTACCATCAACAGATACGCAGTGACAAATCTGTGAGAACAGTCTTGTTGGACCCTCCAACTCATCAAACTGACGTCGTTTACATGGACTTTAGTCAAACTCTTGATTCCATAAATCAAGAGCTATTCATCTTTAACTTACTTTACATGGCCATGTTAAACGGCCATGTAGGACATGTTGTTTACAATGATTGCTTATCCAGAGAAATAATAGTTTTGGCTGAAGTCTCAGAGGGTAACCATCTGGCCTCCTTTTCTTTATTTCAGTTGTGAACGATCTGTCGTATGTGGTTGAGTATTCATGCAATTTAACGTGTGCTCTTGATGTGAAGCTTCATCTTTCATTTGATACAACAAAAAATTCGCCTAAAGCAAGATTTAGAACTGCGAGCTGCGTTTTCATCTACACATATATTCGATTACAAGTCAAGCCAGATATTCTCTGGCTTCGTGATTTTTATGACCTCTATATAACCAAAAGCGTATCGATTACATAAATTGAGCTAATTATTAAGGACTTCTTGATAGTTTGACTTGAAAAAGTTTCTTATCTTTACCTTACGAGGACGAGGAAGGAATCCCAGTTGTATTCTTCGCCCACATATTAACCAACTCAAATTAAACAATCGTTTAACTCTTCACAAACAGAGACTTGGCCTTAGGGTCGCCTTTGTTTGAATGAATTAATCTCATCAACAATTTTACTTAAAGAAATTGATACTAATATCCAACAGCACGTGTCGCGTCTCTATATCCCTATAAACTTAACTACGAATGATTTCAACCCCGTTTACGTTGCTTATAAAAACGCTTACCGTTATTATCAACTACTCTCCTTTTATGGTTCCATCATCCAAATCAAAAGGTTTACACTCCACCCATCATAATATTATATAAATTAAACTACTTTCCCTAAAGTAATTATATGCGTTGGTATAAATATGTATGAACGTACAATATATTTAATTCTATATTTACTGGCTTCCGTATGTGGTTTCTTTTGATTATCCAAATAATGAAATAAATAAATAATAAAAAATTTTTAAAACGAACTTTTATTTAAATGAACTAAAAGGTGGAAAATAAATTTTGTGGCAAACACGTTTATGTGATTGTATAGGAAAGTTGGGGCGCTGTCGATTTTAATTGCGAAGAAATTAGATTTCTTCAAAAACAGGCGACAGTTCACATTTTGGCACTGATTCAAAAGCTTGAGGCAAACACGTATACAGCCCTTTCCATAAATTGATGCATCTGCAAGTCACCGGCATTTGTCACTGACACTAATGTCAAGTAGGGTACATAAAGGTTTCTATTTCTTATGCCTTCTATGGAGAATATACTAAGTGTACACTTCAGCTAAAGGATCTACCTACACACACTTGACGTGCCAGGCTCTATTGAACGGGATGTCTTCCTCTCGACGATATTAGACGCAAAGGCATATGTATATATAGTCGCTATGTCACGACTTCGTATAACACGGCGAAAAAGCTGCGACCATGTTTATACAACACGCTGAAGCAGGCTCATGAAATATGGTAAAACATATTTTCCTCTCTTCTTCTCTCCTTCTCTCTCTCCCGCTCTTGTGAAAGGAAAAGATTTCTTATTCAACGGACATGGAAATTGTTTTCATGTAGAGTCTTAAGCGGGATTATTGAAGAGTTATTTTAAGCATAATAAATAAGTTTACCGCTTTGGGTTGTGCACGGCTCATGTATTTGCATAATCTATGTGACTCGTACAACGCAGATTTATATAACAGGGAGAGAGTCTACCAAGAAGTACTGTACATTTGATCGGTGTGCATTTGTAGATCCATATCTGCCTCTTTCCGTTATTAAGACCGGATAGGAGGGCGACTGCTAGACCTAATCAAGTTCTTATAAACTATTGCTGCAGGAAAGAAAAATTGAAACAAATTGGTTTCCTAAGAAAGCAAAATATTTCTGATACAACAAATTTCAATAATGACAACATCTAGTGGCAGCCTGAGTTGAAAGTGTATAACCCGCACAGACTTTTTTCAGAGGTTAACGGCAATCGAACGAGAAAAAGCGAAGTTATAAAATTGCCTTCAGGTGACTTCAGGTTTGCGAGAATGATTGGCTCATAAGAATTTCCCATTTTGAAAAGTGCTCTGGAATAAGATGAACCAACCGGTCAGGCAGTTGCCCGGTGAAACACGCACAAATAAAAAAATATCGAAACCTAATTTTATTTCACATATCGTCAACTTTTAAGTTCATATATAACAACTTTTGTAAACTTGAGAGTTATGAACTAAAATTAATATTTCATTAACTTATAAGAAATTCTATTAAAAAATGTTGTTAAGTATTTAAAAAAAAAAAAAAAAAAACAACTGCAACAACTAAAGCAACAAAAGAAGTGATTCAACTACCAATTTTTCCACCTAATGCGATAGTTCACACAGTTCAGGCTATTAAAACTTTTCTACATTAGCGGCTGTTTTTTACCTCGTTGTTATTGTTGTTTAATGCGTTTGTGGGAATGTATGTGTGTATGTATAGTATTTTTACTGCAGTACACGCTTCCCAATGGCTTTTACAATAAATAACACCTCAACCGATGATAGCGGGTGAAGAGTGAAAGCAAACAACTTTTTCATTTTTTATTTATATTGTAAATTATATAAAGGAATGTTAGGTAAAAGCATTTGTGCAACTTACTAAAGATGTTAAGCGAGTTAGAGGGTGCTGGTTAGTTGGATAACTGAGTTGGTAATCACTTTTCAACAAGTAGAAAGGCTTTAGTATGGCACAGGTCAACATTAAACACAGTACACCATTTTATTATTCGTGTAGCGACTATTCAAAATAGGTCCTTATATAGGGATTGGGATCGAGAAAATTATTTGATCCGAACCGTTTTCAACAGCGTTTGTCCTCGGGCCAAACCACGTCCGTATACGAAATTTCATCAAAGTATCTCAAAAATTGCGGTTAGTTGAATGAAAGAAAACAAGGTGGATGGGCAGACAGACAAACTCTGATCAGTTTTTCAACCGACTGGTGGTACGATAATAGGTTAGTCTATCTCAACTTCGTTTGGGTGTTTCATACATCCGTACAAACTTAATACATCCTTTCGCCACAAGGGGTGCAGGACATAAAAGCGAGTAACAGCCGCTAACGTATCTAACATCGCATGAACACACACATTATATATGCAAATGTGTTGCATTAAATATTGTATTTGCAACGGGTTTTTGGTATAGTCGGCGTAGAAAGTGTGACACATCGCTACCATTGACGAATCCATATGCATTTTTCATAGTATCAATCTTCAAACGAAACATAATAATAATATGATGACGTTACGGTTGCGTTAGTGACGCTACTTAACTACTTTTGTAAAACAATGAAAAAAATCTGCATTTCGTGTGTAGCGTCACTAAGTCAACTGTAAACTGTGAACTAGTGATCGAAATGTTGTGAAATTTTGACCCATCCCGCGCTACTTAAAACTCATGTGGATTCCTCAATATCTGGATGTCAACCTACGAACTTATTGACTGACCTGTGCTGAGAGACTAATCACTTAAAAAATTTTCAATTTTCTTGCACGAAGAAGTGTAAACGGGAAAAGTATCGGAAGTTTTTCAATAATGATTTCTAAATCATTTTGGGTACATCCGTCCTTCCGTCCGCCCTTTAATTTATTTCTGCGTTTTTGGAATTTTCGAAGCAGCAAGAGACAATTCTTTGCACATTAAGCCTTGAAATGCATCGAAACCGTCGGTTCAAAAGTAAGAAGCTTGCAAGTCTGGGAGAACCGCTGTACGTCATTGCATACATTGAATAATCATCAGACCCCTCTAAGTGTTGGTAAAGTGATTCGGATGCTACCGTTATTGGCAAAATATTGCCGGACTAATGGATATTTACTGAAGGCGTCCAAGATTCCATTTATTTCATATATAGATGTGTTTCTGTTTTTTGTTTTTCTCTTTTTTGTTGTAAGTTCGTGGCTTATAACAGCGTATGGGTTTTTAATGTCAAACTAAAATTTAACCACAAGGTATAATGAATTTGCGAGACTATTTTAAAAGCATCGTACAATAACCAACTTTAACATTGGATCCCTAGCCTCCCGCTATCCACCACAATAACCAATTTTAGTTTTCATGAAACAGAAACAAACATGAATGCAAAAGCATGAATGAAAATCAAGTTTAACTTACTCTTGCATGATTAAGGGGCAAAGGGTGAAATCAGGCGACGAGGAGAGAGAAAAAGGCAAATGTGCGAGAAAGGGACGGAAGATAAATGCCAAATACGAATTATAGTTTTAGTTAAAGCTTACACACAAAGCGCATCATCATATGCTAATGTTTGCAAAAAGTAGCATACGTACGTATACAAGAGAGGATGTATAGATTGTGAATACAAGCTGCCGCTGGTAAAGGTTTTAATGGCGGTGGTAGCATACATATATATATATATATATATATGTATATATAAAGGGTGGTAATGGTTCTGTTGCGGTTGTTGTGGTATTTTCAAAAATAAATGTTTTTTAATATAGTTGTTGGTGTTGTTGTTTTGCATACATAGACAGACGCACATGTACGCGCAGTCACAATTTAAAATTAATTGCCATTTTGTTGCCGTTGCACGATTCGTTTACTCATTTATACATATTTATGTAAGACTGTTTACTGCAAATGAAGCAAAGGCAAATTAGATTCTTTAAGTCGTTTGACTCAGCTCTTACAACTCATTCTTCAACTATTTAAGTCGATAATAAAGCAGATTGTAAAGCTGGCAACAAAGCGTTACGTGATACCTTTCAATCTTCGCACTTACTATAATATAGGTCAGGCATAGTTTCCTAGTGCCTACGTTGGGTCTTAAATCGGAAAATATTTTCCGCAGACTTTGCAGGTCTCAGCTCTACATGTTTCCATTGATCGAGAAAACTACACATATTTCTGTCTCCGCTTTTTTTTAATTTCTTCAATTTTCTGCTTTTTTTTTTTTTTTTTTGTTATTTTCGATGGAAACACTAAAGTCGACTGTAGATTTTACTGCGACCATCTTTTCTTTTGTAGTGTTGATATAGAGACACTGGATTTTTAGACTGTTGTAGCAAAGGATTTTATATTTACTTAAGTTGATAAAGCGGTTTATGTGGTGCGCGTTGATGGAGCAGTAAACGGGAGACTACACAACACACAGCAAGAAGAAGTAAGAGAACGAGAAAATACAAGAGATAGAGAGAGAGAGAGAGAGAGAGAGAGGAAGAAATAGGTTTGTAAGCTTAAATACAATAGCTTAACGGTTTCATACTCTTTCCACATACATATGTCTATGGATATATAAGCATTTGTTACGGTGGATACGTTGGCGGTTTGATAATTATATGCCTTAATATGAATACACATATGTGACTTTTAAGCGCACATGCACATAAACTGAGACTGCACAACAAAATTTTTGTTTAAGTATAATTATGTTAGAGCACACATACCATACAAATATATATATATACATATGTAGTTAAGTATAAGTACAAACGTATAACTGTTTATAAATGCATGCATAAGTACAATACACAACATACGTGCATACATATATGCATACATACATACATACATTACATACATATGTATGTATATAGTTGCAAATTTACTACACTTTAGTTATATTGCATTGCGTTGCTAGGGGTAAGAAATGAGAGAGAGAGAGAGAGAGAGAGGGAGGGAGAGCGAGAATGAGCGCGAAAGCCCGTAATTGATAGAGAGGGAGAGAGTTAAGTTGATAACATATTTGGGCAAATAAAGTTTTTTCTTTTCTCCTTTGCATATACTTACTATACTGTTAAAGGGCTGCGGTTAACAAATATAATTAAACTTTGGCATTTAACGATTCAAATACACATACATATATATATATATATACACTCAACCACATAGATACGATCACACGTACGTAATGTACTTATATGTATACATTAACTTGGTTTTTCATCTTCGAGACAAGTAGACGCCTGTAATTTTGTAACGTGTATGTGCGCGTATGCGTGTACCAGGAATATCTTTGTTTATGTAAATAGCAAAAATTTTCTTTAAGAAATTTTATTTTAAATAAAACAAAAGGGAAGGAAAAAGTTTTTCATTGCTTTTGGTACGATCGTACATACGTACGGTGCGTCGGGGTAAATGTGGAAATGTGTGTGGAAACACACATAAATTCCTTTATTTATCTATTATTGTTCGCTGTTTGTAATTAAGATGTTTATCACTTTTTATTTTTTTTTTATGAAAGATTATTTTTGTTCCCATTTTTCCCGCATAAGATAAACTTTTTTCCTTGCTATTTATCGTGCACTTATTGGTTGTTGTTATAGTAAAAAGTAAATTTCCTGTACGTTTTGCCCTAAATGCAAAATGATAATTGAGGCGTGCGATTAATTGCGTTATATAATTCATATAGTTTAGCACAAGTTTGATACGAACTTGTAATGCCCTACTAATGGAACAAATTATTGCGTATTCTGCAGAGGTGTAATCAACTTGACATACTTTGAAAGGATCGTTTGATCATATTATATATGCTTTTTATTAGTTCCCGTTGTTGACATAAATATTTTAGTAAAAAGCAAAAATAACTGCCGACATAGTCGAGCCTACTTTATATATTATGTAAGTACGTAAAAATGAAGCCTGGAATTTACCCATAGATGGCCCCACCATCACGGTTACAGGACATAAATTTTCGAAGTTGAGTGCTTTACATAGCATAGCTGACTGGTAGCAATGGTCAGCCGCAATACCAACACATACTAAAATGCAAAAATACTTTTTCGAACAACGAAAAGGTCGACTACTGTGCAAAGTAAAAACATTCGCCGGCAGCATTTTTACTTTGGCTGAGCGATACAAAAGAAAGTCCTTTCTGCACTGCATTTTGCAGCGCATCCGTCCATCCATTCATCCATACAGTAACATCGGTTCGCGAGACGTTGGCAGCACTCATCTGGAGGGTGCTAGCCCGTGCGACTTGCTCAGCTTACAATTGCCACTTGTTTGGATCGATGGAACATGAATATGCCCAGAAGCGCTTCACTTTTCGGTGATCGGTGTGTCTCCAAAAAGGGACAATTTCCTTGGCATGGCACGCACAAATTGCCAGAATGTATTTTCTATACAAATATTCCGGTTTCTGGCAATCAATAAAATAAAACAAATTATCGGGAGAAGGAACTAATATTGTTAAAAGAAAAAGACGGAAGAAAGCGGATAACATCAAGAGAATTTGTTATAATTTGTTAATGAACTTCAACGTTGTGTGAATTAAGTCGCCAGGTCAAGGAATGGACATTCACAGAAGTCCGATCCCTCAATAAAAACGGCCTAGTCAAGTAGAAGTTTCGTGTACAGCAAGGATCCTGGACAGCTATCGTCCGTCCTGTCAAGTCAAAAAACTAATTGAATATTGGATGTACCAGTAAATGCTGCAAATGAAGTCGGGTTTACTATGCAATCTGGAAGAATGAAGTCATGAACATTTTTCACCATCTAAGCTTAACAATAATACTCTCTTCGAAGCAAAGATTGTACCCTCTCACAAAAATTATATAAGAAAAGTTCAATGTCCTCTTATCTCCTTTACTATGTGCAAAGTGATGTCTTATCGAGTCAATGATTTTGCGACAAGTCCGCTTGTTGTATAAGTAAGCCTGGTCTACTGATTTTGCAATGGGATGATCCAGGTAAAGCTGGTGTAACACTAGACAACCTTCCAAACGGTAGCTGGAACTACTTTTTCACGCATTCTCTGAACGCACTTGTGTAAGTTAAAAAGTAATTAACCAGGTATTAAAATCCATCTTCACCAGATTTATTCCAATAATATGCCTACGATCCAACAATCCCAATAGAAAGCTAAATGATTTCCATCTGAAGGCTGAACAAAATCTGGGCATTGAGTTCTCCAGCTTTTGCTTCTTTGGAGCGATCTATCATCGTTTAAAATATGCTTTCACATGGTTTTCTGGCTCCGTTCAGTGTCAGTTAACATAAGACTTCAATTATAAACGCAGATTGTAAAGCTCTGAAGGTATAATGTGCCACGAGAAAGATTCACCCAAACATAACTCAATTTATCAGAAAATGTTACGAAGATGTAAAGTAATTCATTATTATTAAAATAATTTTTTTTTTGTTTTTTATTTCATTTATGCCATTTTCGTCATTCATAAATATTTTATAAGCATTTATTTTTTATTCGGTATAATTATTTTTCTGTTTTGTATTCGCTGAAAAAATTCTGTTGGTAATTAACGATTAAAATATTCTCGCGAAAATTTTTTTATTTTTTATTTTTATTTTCATTTTTTTCGTTTTACTTTAAAATGTAAGTTTTTGGCTGGAAAAGAATGTTGAAACTATTTATACGGAATTTAAGGCATAAACTACCCGGGAAAGTGATGAGGCAAAAAAGTGATGAGAAGAAAGGAAAGATTCGTTCTCTATATTGACTATTTAAATAATTATTGTGAGTAGAGAGTAGTAGAGAGAGTGAGGCAACTGCCAATGTCGTTATTACTTTTGCTTATTCGATAATGAAGCCGGCATCGTTGATAATGATGCTTGCGTACTTACAAGAGGAAATTCTCGGTTTAATTTAAATATTTGTTAACAATTATGGCTGCATGGGTATACAGAAAAATGGGAATACATGGCTTTCGGTTTGTTGCTATGTAACATACCGATAGATTCTCCTGTACTTTTGTTCCTCCCTCTCTTTCCCCGTCTTTGCGCTCTGATATTACGCTGTACAGTTGATTCCCGACTACACATTCAATATGTAAAAATTCGCAATCATGTACAGGATATGATTATGTTTAAGCGTGCGTTGCGTTGCGTTGCGTTGCGTTGCGTTGCGTGTATATATGAGAGAATAAATATGTGTGTGCGTGCATGTCTCTGTATGATAAAATAAAGTGGCATTAAAAGATTGTACTTTTTAATTATAAACTTATTATAAATAACTTCTGCATGCCTAGGGGAAGCTTTTGTATATTAATAAACCACAAATACTTACATTCATGCATAATTTTAATTTGCTGTGTTAGAGATAATATCTACTCAGAGTTCATGAGCAAGCTCGTATAGGAAAAGCAAAAAAAGTTGTAAATACAAAATCCTAAACGAATATTCAATTTCGAGCGAGGAAAAAAGATTTACTGTCTTTTTATGAGCAAGCTGTCACATTTCGTTAGCGAATGCATCCTCCCGCTAAACCGATGAAATGGGATTGTCATTGTCAAATGCTTCTCTGCAAACATTCCTTTACAGCTGGCAACACAGAATTGTCTGGAGAATGCATCAACAACCTGCTATGTTGCTATTATAATTAAATTTGAAATTCGTCAGAGTACCTTTGTGAGTATCTTAGGCAATTATTGATTCGCCTATGAATCGAGGCTCCCTCGGCGAATTATTGATTTCAAATTATTTCACATTTTTGAGTAATACTTAATAACATTTTCTTAGCTATATTCTGCAATCTGTCTGAAGCAATCCATTCAATGCGAATGAAATTGCTCGGCCCATGTCGGAAGGATGGTTCACATTATAGGACAGCTTCGATTCCATCGATTGCGATATTCAAAGGAAAGTACTCAACACGATTGGGGACATAATCAACCATCCAGGGAATGATTGCGTTTTTGGAAACGCGAAATGAACTGCAGTTGACTAGAGCAGCCGATAATAGTGCGATTTTTAAAGTTGTTCTTTTTTTAACACGCAAAGCGCGAGTTACACTAACGACGAGCTTCATGCGTTTATAAACCATTTTGCTTTTTTTTTTTATGAGAATACAACGTTTAAAGCAGCATTGCTAACCATTAGAATAAGTGGACCTGGGGTTTAGGATGCGATAGGCTAGTTCTACAGTAAATATAGAGGATGCCATGAAGTGGCAAATTATCATTTTTTCCCCACTTTATCCCTGATACAGATACAAAATAAAAGGAATTAGAGAGAGCAGACCATCGAATAAATCGAAAAATAAAACCTCACGCGTGGCAGACACACACAAAATTGACAGGACAAAAAATGCTTTTCCGTTTTTAGTTCATGAAAATAAAGCTCTTTTCAAATAAATTTTTTTTTATATTCTATTTCGATTTTCACTAATATTTGGCTCTTTCAGCATTGGTTGGCATTATCTCTTCTTTTGTTGGTTAATGTAGTAGAAATGAAAAGGCTTTGAAACAGATTATGAACAACATTAGAGTCTGCAACATAAATGTTTGTCCCCTACACCACTACTACACTTGCGGTAGTGTGTGAGTGTATTAAGTTCGTGCGGACTTGAGATGGATCCATCTTTTTTTATACTGAATAATGATTTTGAGTTCAGCTTGGCTGTCTGTCTTGTTCTTCTATGGCCAATGTGCAGATATTAAGCGAAGTGGTGTAGGGCGTTTAATGTTACGCTGTGCTTCCACTTGTTTTTCATTTAATTTATTTTATTAATTTCAATTTAGTTAAGATATATTTTCGATATAGATGTCAAGCCTCTTTAGGTGACATTGTCTTTTTTCCATTTGCTTACATGTACGGACGTTATGCGATTTTTTCGTTGATAAAAAATAAAAATTCATAGCAGACAAATTAAATACATTTGATTGCATCAGATCCATTCGAAGGAGAATATAATCTTTATTTCATTATTAGCTTACGACGTTTTATTTTTTCTTTTAAATTATTTTAAAATCACGTTCATAGAATTTGACTCCACTCTACCTCAACAAATCGATTGCATCTTTCTTTCTTGCATCATTTCCCCCATTTTATATGCTTGTTCGATATCTTTTGCAGATATGTGTGTGTGTGTGTGTGTGTGTATGTATGAATCACTTGCAGACAATCTATTAAAATAACACCACTAATGTCAGTAACATAAATTTCGTCACGTTTATACAAATGTGTTTTCCTATCTATATATGCGATACCGTAAATGTGCTTAAATCTGCATCTATATGGAAGGAGGCTCGTACTCGCAAACATACATTTAGTTTTAGGGTGGTTTATAAATCTTTATCGAAAGCCCTGGCGTACGTTTAGTGTGTTATTATTACTCGGAAAAGTATGCAATGTTTAGTTAGGTGCATGTGCATGTGCACGCCGCACACACTCCATACATTGCACAAAAAAGATCGCAATCAAAATCAATCGATTTTTATTACCTATAAAGTAGTAGCAGAGCACAAACAAACAAACAAACATTCGATAAAATGACATTTGTCTCTATGTATTGCAAGCAAAAGCAGAAATTTTTGTTTTCTTTAAGTATAAACTGTTTCCCAAAAATATGTGTATATCATACAATATTTTCTCTTTTTTTTTTTGTGTTTTTTGGTGTGTTCTGTTTTTCTCAATTTTTTTTTTTTTCGTTTTTTTTTTTTCATTTTTGGTGTTGTAATTGAAGCACAAAGTAGTTGTGGTAAAATCTAATAGAGTTGACGTCAAAAGAGATGCTATTATCGTTTACTGCAACCACTTTGTAAGTGAATGTGTGCGTATATCTTAGCTTTCGTAGTTAGAGCAACTATCAGCTATTATTTACCTCTGTTGTTCGGGAAACTTTGTCTTTCGAGTTATGCTCTGCACACAACCAAAAAGGTAGTATACGATGGCTCTAATGTGTGCCTTGCAGGACCTGATGTTTTTAACTATATATATATATATATATATATATATATATAATACTTGATTCGTTGACATCATAAAGTGTTTGTGGTAATGTTATAATGGCTTATGTTTTTCGTTGTACGGACGGTGCGGCATATCCTCTTAAACAACGTTCTCGTCTACAATATTTTTCTTTTGCTTTTGTTATATATTTTACTTCGGACACGTGTGTGTTTGTTTTGCACTCGTTATCTCTGTTTACGCATTTAATGTGTGACAACACTTTGCCTCACAGTGTCTTGCTGCTTTTTCACTTCTTCCCTTTGTTTACCTTTTTATCTATTTATTTATTTACTTCTTCTTCTTTTTTTTTTTGTTTCAAGTCTTATTATATTTATATTGTGGTTTGTTTTGATCAACTTTTTTAATTGTAATTTTTAATTTCAAGGTTAACTTATCAATCCCAGCTGTTTGTGGACATACTTTATTCTTTAGTGATACTAAATGGAAAAACCAACTTTTATATGTTCTCCGTAATGATGTTTTTATTTATATTGCGTGCATGTACTGTACAGCGGTGTGAGGCCCCAAAAATTTCGGCATGGCCGAGTAGGTAAGAGTCACGATTACCATGTAGGCGCTCGCAGGTTCAGATTCCAGTGCGGTCGACGAATGTACAGCGAATGGTAAGTCGGTAAAGGCAACAAATTTACCGCTGGAGCAGACATCCACTGCTTATTTTTTTCTATTTCTCCATGTTTTTCTGCCCTTCGTCCTGGTACACGCATAGCAGAAATCATCTCCTGAGCGAATGGTTAATCAAATGTTGTGCAAATTGGGAAATTCCTGATACTCTTTGAAGGTATTCTCTTAAGTCTCTATTTTGTGAAAAGTTTAACTGTGTGTTGGTGTTATTTCACTTTATATCTGAAACTGACAAATGTTCGCTCCCTCCAAGCGAATTCTCTACGAAAATTACGTTGTGAAGATTTTGAGATCGAACCACCGTAAAGATCGGATGACTTGTCCCCCCCTTCTTCGATTTTTGCTACATTTTAAGGTTTATAAAGTTTTATAAAAAATGACAACACAAACCAGGACAACAAAGACGAATAGATTAACTGTATGCACATATAGAACACGCGTTGTAATGCCTTCCAAAGTGATGCGCTCATGTGAGAAATTGAAAGAACATACTATTTGCTTCTCACGCAAGGCAAAGAAAGCTATAACAAGAAAAGAAAATATAAAAACTTTTACAAAACCATTCTTTTTTATGCGAGAGATAAACGAAATAAGAGATATTTTGACTTCGCGTAAAATTTTGTAATATTTATAATAATAAGGGACATGCTCTTAATGAGAAAACAACAAAATTCACTGCGTATCGAATTTTTAATGCTAATTGGATGTAACGTTACATACGCTCTCATAAAACAAAGGCACGCCTTATGCATATTTTCATACTGATATACTTTTGCAAGTCAAGCGGGAGCTAAGAGTGGAGCCTGAATTGATCTCTGGGGCAATATAGCATTTGTTGAACGTCACTTGCCATATTCATTCAAGTTTTCGATATTGTAGAGAGTTTGGTGACATCTATTGTACCATGAAATCTGTCAGATGGACGCAATAAATTTTTTGGGAAGAGTTCTCTGACGGCATTAGTCGCAATGAAAGTAGAATACCGTCACTTTGGATCCATTCACTATAAAGTCTTTTAACAGCTCTGACAAGCAGTCAGAGCATTCCAGTCGCCCAAACATCTGTTCTTTTCTTTTGCAAAAAACAAAACGTCATAAGCAAAGCGGTCTCTGAGGCTACTTCACTTCCTTAACACCAAAGACATCAACGATAATGTCTGTTTCGGAATAGCTCTTTCTCGTTCTTCCTAATTTTCCACAAGTTAATCAAAACCAATGAAGGAAAACGACAATGCAGGGCATGCATCAGCTTATTATTACTATTAGTCTAACTTCGTCCATATGTCGTATAAACATTTATTTTGTAACACAGGTCAAAGAAGCTAAACTCACTCTTAATTGTATATTTGGAAAAAGGTGCTGGCTAACTCGGACATCCCTCACCATGCAAATGCTAAAGTCTTCCGCCCCTCTGTGCCATTACGTGCCATGTAGGTTGCCGCCGTTATGAAGGAGTAAAGAAACTGCAGACCTTTCCCCTGATGCACAATGAAAGAGGTCTGCTATCGCTTTCCTATTTCCAGCCAAAGAGTATGAGCAATCTGCCCCCCTTAAACACCATACACTTAAAGCGAAAAATGTATTCGGAGGAAAGAAGAAATTGTGCTTAAAAATACGATCTGGGCGATAAAAATTATCTCAATGGTAATAAGGGGAGAACTTTGCCGATATGTCGAAGCAACGTAAGTAATATATATACTCTGCAGGTGTAGGAAGCTAAAGACGTTCAGCACTTTGTTGCGTGCTGCTGGCCTACTTCCGAACCCATGCCCTAGACAAGTGTGGAGTGCAAAGGCAGTGAAATATATAATTAGTGGACATGAGTCACTTGTATAACCTGTGAAGCTGTAGTCAGTTATGGAATTTATACATGGAGGCCTTGATTTGTGCCCCATAAATGGAATGGCTTTTTTTGTTCAGTGCTCAATATTTTTCCTAGATTCAATTACGATAAGTAGGTTTCAAAATATGACGTCTACTACCCAGGGTAACTGTAAATGTATCGGCTGAGGATTTTGCTGAAGTATTCTCAGTTGGAGAAAAAGCGATGGTTATTCGAGAAAATTTTTAGTTTGAGTAGTGGTCGATATCGTCCTACTTTACACAATAGATTGACTTTACTGTCTATTCTTAGCTGGCACTCTTTTCCTTACAGTTAGCACATCTTCTATTCATCGCTCAAAGCTAACGTAAGAGTTCACGTATATATCTTAAAATTTTTAGTTAGGTTTTTGATAGCTTGAGAAGTCATAACTGTGCATGACACACAGAATGATTGTCGGATGGATATGTAGCGGCGCTGTCCAAACTCTTAAAAAAAAGTTGAAGCGTTGAGGAATACCTGGAAAAGTAGTGACGTGTGTGATGAGCTAAATTGTGCATGTTAAAGTACGGGAAAATAATCTCAGGAAGCAACTTTGCTTCGCTGCAAAACGCATTCGAAGGAATGTCGAAATAGACGTTGTAGAGAAAAAAGCTCGATCAAAATTCTTGCAGAGGAAGTATAATGAAGTTAGTTAGTTATGAGTTAGAAGACAAGTCTTTAGAAGACAAGTCGCCTTTAGCTTAACTTCATTGCACTTTCTCTGCTCAAAAATATATCGCGAAGTTTGCACATCATAATTATTGAGAAGTATTGTCAGGATGATGTCGGTTCGAAGAAGTTATAAATTCCATGAAAATTTATTTTGCAAATCTGTATGAATTAAAGAAAGACAAGGAAGCGACAAACCAGAATTGTTCGAATATTTATACCAAAGCAGTCGTTTACAAGTCTTGTGACTTTATGTAACGCCACAAACGGAATTGAATTCGAAAAAACTACTTACGAAAGACGAAATATTACTCTTCGTATATGAGAAGTTGCATGTGAAATAAAATGCTGCAAGAGCAAGACTAATTCCTAACAAATTTCTAATAAATTTTAGACGGTATTTAAAAACATAAAACAAAAATGTTTGATATTTCACAGCATATTTCCAGGAATTTGTAGCCAAAATGAAATTGCGAGCATATTTTCAAGTGCTAAACGTTTTACTTAAACATTGCATACTTTCAGCAATTTTTACAAAAAGTTACTACAATGTTAGGTGCGTAAAACAACAAAGTCTTCATTCAAATTTATTTTTGTAAATAAAAAAGTAAAAAAAAAAAAACGAAAGAATTCTAATTAATTTCTTTTCAAAAACAACTCCTTATTACAGTTGATTACGTGCACAAACTTTTTACTAGAAAAAGCCAGCACCTACACTAAAACGAAGACGAATAAATAATAGAGACGAAGAGAGAAAATGGAAGGGGGAGGACACCGCTATCTTCTGGCTAATTTGGCATTAAAATACTTTAGTTTTTCAATTAAAAAAAAGAAAAAAAAAAGAAAATAAATGTTTGAAAGTTTCCTTCCAGTTACTTACCACACTGCTGCACGTTCTCTTTAACTTCAGCAAAAAAAAAAAAAAAAAAAAATGTACTATCAAGTCAATAGCAAACAAACTGAAGGGATATACAACAGAGTTTCTATACTTTGGGTTCGAGCAGACATCTGTATATATTTGTGAGCGTAGATGAGTAGGTAAATGCATAAGCAAAACTAAAATAAAACTAACAAACAATAACAGCAAAAATTGTAAATATTTTCGGAACGTTGGCAAAAACTTCTTTAATGAAATGCTTTCGTAATCGAAACTAAGCTAAACTAAGCACATTACAGAATACATACGAAATGCTTGCATAATACGCACACATACACACACAATATATATATACGTGCAGCCATGGACAGATAAATAGCGCACACTTTGTTGCGAGAATAAACAAAAACAAATTACAAAAAATTTTTATAAATATGCAAAAAATTTATGTTTTATTTTAAAATGTATTTTAAAATACATCAATAAAAATTTTAAAATGTTTGAGTAATTAAGATAAGAATATTCACTCACACAATATAAGAACATGTGAAGGTACTATAACGAGCCATTGTTCTCCATAAATACCTTACGTCACCCTACAGATATTCATAGAAGGACTTTATAGAATAAGGTATTCTATGGGAAACGATCGAACACAGGGTCCGATCTAAACCACTCTTAATAGCCTTCGACCTTGGAGTGCAATGCACCGAATTTCACCAAACTATTTAAAAAATTAAGGCGTGCAGGCTGAATACAATGAAGCAAAACGGACAGACAGACAGAAACAGTTTCTAAATGAAGCGAAAGTCTCTGCTAAACTGCTCTGGGTTTGCGCAAACCAAACGTATCCTTGTACTACAAGTGGTGTAGTGTATAATACTCCATAAGTGTGAACATCAAATATTTAATATAATAGGTACATACATATACATATACATTATACATATACATTATGTATACAATACATATACATAATATACATATATATGTATATATATATATGGCGCAAAGAAGTTTATAAATCATAATATCATCCACGTTCAATATCAGACGTATTCTTTTTTGTTGATCACTCAATATTTCGTTCGGAACTCGCCTTCTTTGGGCCCCTTCCTACTAAGGCACTCGATTTCCCAAGAGATCTTTACTCCCCCATAATTATGGCGCAGACTAGACGAAAGATTGGACAACTGATAGACTGAAAAGACTGGTGGTCAGGGGGGCGCGGTGTATCATGTTTTGTTCCAACCAACGGAACTGAAACCATAGCTGAGAAGTGCTACCAACAATAATTGTTGTAATTGTAAATGTGTTTCAGTATAAAGGAATTCGGTGCTAAACAGGGGGCAATGTTTGCAGTTCTAACCAGGAATGTTTCGTCTTCCACGTTGTTCTCAGCAGACATTGCTCCTTCCGGTTAACACGGCTGCCAATAAATGGCTTATTGTTTGCTCGAACGATTCGTCCATTCTCATGGTGAGACCTTGAAGATATTCTTTTCGACACGGAGTTTGAAGAGTGCCTGATAGATGGAAAAATGCTTTCATATTTTTGAAATAGATGAATTTTTCCGACCCCAAAAAGTAAACAATGAAAAACTAATTTATGCTTCAAAGATTTAAATAAATAAATGTTTTGTATCACTAATTACATTAGCAGCCAATCTCTTTTAAACCACAGTTTCTAACTCTGACGTTACTAATTAACTAAACGCACGGAACCATCAAAGAAGAAAAGTAACTGATTTGAAGTTTATATTCGTTTATGCAACTGTTCCGTTCAATTCCAGACCACGCTATGTACGCATATGATAGATCGATAAAGCGAGAGAAAACAAAAAGATAATGATAAATTATCCAGTGGAATATTTCCTACGTTGTAGTGCTAAACTACGCTGTCAATTGAGAATAAAATTCTTCGTATGCATATACATATATATATATATATGTTGGTTGAGAGAGAGAGCGAGAAAGATTTTATAGATAATATTGTTTCAAGTTGTGCTATCTATATATCTCTGGCTGTATATATAGAGACATTTAACGTGAAAATTTTAAATTATATACGTTGTTGTTGTTCTGCTATTTTGCTAAGCTAAACAAAAATCATCGCCGTCATCATTATTATCATCATCGTTATTATTATTATCATCATGACTATGGCATCATTCACACTCGCTCGCAACTAACAACTCAAACTCATTCATTTAAGGCATTCGTTGTTACTCTAGGAATTGTGTTATGCCAAAATACAGCAAAGTAATGGATGAGTTTTGAGGTAATGATTGACGATGACGACGGAGGGGTGGGAAAGGCCAAGAAGCAAAAGGATTGTCGTTTATTACCATTTTCGAAGCTTTTTTTGGCAGATAAAATGGTTGGGTAGCATTGCAATCACATAACAAATCACACGAAACTATACCATGAAAGTGAAGCGTAGTGTTTGAGAAAATTGTTTTCTTAAATGAATGAATCATTAATCATTCACTGTCAAGGATTTTACTCAATAAACGTTTTCATTGTTGATTTCCTTTTAACGTTTTTTCTCTGTTTGTTTCGCCCCCCCATCAGCCGAGTTTAGGTTTGTAAATGCTTTTCGAATAAATTCAGGAACGAAATAATAAACGAAAAAAAAGTTGTAGATAAAATGACACGTGAACTATTCTACATATATATTCAAAGATTAAATTAAAGCTATATAAAGCATATTAGAAGAAGAAGAATTCTAAAATAAAAAATACAAGGCAAGAAAAGGCGGGCAAGCTTTCAAGCAATAACTAAAACTTATGCATTACAAACTTTTAATCCATTAGTAACTTGATATATAGTAAAATATTTTCCAAAAATCATTGCCTACTTTAGGGTTTAATATGCGCATAAGCAAAGTTTTGTTAGCATATTTGCCAGAGTCTAGTGCAAATTCCTTCACCATATTGTCTACATTTAGGCTTAACCTAATGTATGAAAATGTTTGCAAATGATTTTCACGCGTAAAATTTACAAAATAAAGTAAAAAATTTATCAAACAAAAAAAAAAGCTTATCTTTTCAACGCATACACTCTTAAAAATGTATTAGCATAAAGTAAAGCACGTAATTTGCCAAAGTACGTAAGCTCGAAGATTATGAAAAAATATCAACAAAAAAAAAAAACTTTACAAAGCTTATGACCCTAATAAACCGTAAAATAGACAACAGAGAATGCCACGCAACTGTAGTTTAGTGTTAGTTTAAAACGAAACTTCAGTTTCTATGTTTCCGTTGTGCTTGCTGTTTCTAATGTTTGTGGCGCTCATGTGAAGCATAATACCGAAAAAACCTCAAAGTAGAAAAACCATTTTAAGCTTATTAACTGCATTTGATGCACAAAAACTGCTTTCCACTATTGCTCATGGTCCCTATCAAAGCAACGTCATAAGCATTTCTTACCTCTCTCTCTCTCTCTTTGTCTTTCTCTCTCTCTCGCTCTCTATCTCCGTTACTGTGTCTCTTTAAGCCTAATGCTTACCTATGGATAACTAAAGTTCCTTTTCCCTCTTCGGTAGAAAAAAAAAAAAAAAACGAGGAAAACAAATTCTTTTGCTTAACAAACTCTCTAAAATAATCATCAAGCAACAAAATGATGGCTATACCAGCTTAGGCCTGCTATTCTTCGTGGACGATGGGAAAATAAACTAAAAAGAACGAGACAAAAAGTATTTTTACCCTACCTTGCGTCAAATTTTTAATATTTCTCGTAATGAGACAAAAACTCAAATTCGGCAAAATTGCACAATTTTGATTGGATATTATTTTTTACGTTAGCTCATGATTTTTTTTTTTAATGCATCAAAACCGTTACTTTTATGTATGGCATCGAATTTCGAAGGAAAACCTACCCAATCTATTTCTAGACGACGTTGCAAGCAAAAATTAGGAGCTTTTAAGTTGAGGAAGCGCATCATCAAGAGAAGTTAGAATAACTAACAGTTACAAGACAAGTGATGAATTCATCGTATTACAAATATAAACGATTTAGTTTTGTATTTTATGAAACACTTATTCAAAGTATTTATATTTGTTTGTGTTTGAATTAGATGCGTTATCCAATGTATGCGAACTTAAGTGAAGGGCTTTGCAGTAAAGCTAATTTTTTTTGTTGGTTTTGATGTTACGATATTCTGAACGTGTTGTGTATGTGTTTAGAGAGCCATTTGCGCTGAATGGATTTTAAGAAGATAGTTTTGCCTTAGCAGAGATATTATTTCAATTACGTTAACGAAATTCTCGCTTGTAAAATGAAAGAAAATCATTTATCACATCACTCAATAAATTTGTAGGATGACATATAGGCGTAGAACGAATCCTTATGATTTTTAGATAGCGGCAAACTACAAACGGAGTGTGTCAGCATATTAGGAAATATCGTGGACTTTAAGTTTGAAGGTTTGCATCATCTAAAAATCATATGAATTCGTAAATTGTGGTGACATTCATATGTCATCCGAAAAGATTATATTAAGAGAGCAATTTTCGACCACAAACACAAGTCGCAGATTTTCGCAGTCTCTACTACTCATACTGCTTTAAATGAAATTGATTACGTTCTTAGTAATTAAGAGCCGTACGAAGCAATAATAAGTTTGCTCGCAGTCTATCCTACGCCATTAAGAGAAAGACCGAAGCCATTGGCTAGCCAGTCCGCCATATGTACAGTTTTAGTGTACGCAAGCTGAGCTTAAAGGATCTCAAGTTAGCACCAGAGAGTATCATTTGTTGTGTCGTTGTTCTTTGTTAGCCGATTCAATGGATTGTAATAGCGACTGTTAAGCACGGAATTATTTGGAAAGCATCTGCAGAGAAATCAAGGAGTTTTTCGTCATGCACGTAACATATATACTCGCTACAGTTATGCTATTCAACCATTATGTTGTTATACATTGTTCATGTTACTTATATATGTTATATGTGCTATGCTATTGTTTACTGATATTGTCTCATATGTCGTAATGACATTTCATATCAACACATTACCGCATAAGGCACACACAACTTGTTTATCTCAATGAACTTGGAAGAAAAGAGACAGAGAGTGAAAGCTTTTATTGATATAATAATTCTCAAGTGCACGAAAGTACAATAACGTGCAACAAGAGTATGCACATACGTATATGCGCAAGCATGTAAAGATGGCAACCATTCGCTATATTTTATTTTTTATTATTTATTTTTTCCATATAAGCATATATGTTTATACATAAAAGAAACCATTACAACCAGACTACTCGTTTCTTACAAGTGTTGCAAGTGATTGCAAGTAAAAAAAAAAAAAAAAAAAAAAAAAAAAAAAAAAAAAAAAAAA
>KK502476.1:472257-533328 GCA_000688735.1 Glossina austeni | reverse complement strand
TTTAAAAAAAAAAAAAAAAAAAAAAAAAAAAAAAAAAAAGCAGAAAATAAATCCATCTTCTGAAACATCACTAAATAACAACAAATATATATATATATATATGTATAGAAGAGAAATGCAAATGCATTATGTGCTTGAGTTTTACAGTCAGAAGCTTATAACGTATAACAAAAATAATAACAGCAACAACAGGAAATGCAATAAGAAACATTTCCCAAGCAAAGTACTTCACTTGCTAGCTGCTTGTTAGATGGCGGCAGAGAGTGGAAGAAACTCTTACAAGCGTTACTCTCATAAAAAAAAATAAAAATAAAGAATAAAAATCGAAACCTCTTTCTCCGCCTTTACAACAGATGACAACAATTGCTGCCAACCAGCCATAAACAAAAATCCCGTCGTTATCCAAGCAAGATTGCTCTGTTGTTGGTAAAGCTGTCGTCGTCATCATCATCATCCTCAGACACCACCATCACATCATCATCTTCGCTCTTCACTTAGACAATATCAGCAAACACTGTCGTTTTAAATTAATCGCAGAATTTTATGCACGACTACAAAACACAATACTTAAATCTCTGGTCTATCCCACTAAATACGTAAACAGACATACCCGCACATGTTCCGTGCAAGTTTGTCAACACTAAAGCGTAAAAAATCGCTTAATATATGTATATATGGAAAAATTGGAAAAACAAATAACGCCAACTATATAATGCTAATCCCATGAGGAAAAGAAAAAAAAAAAATAAAGCCAAATGAAAGAAAATAATAATAACAATAAGCGTATTAAGAATGTCTAAGTCTGCCCACGGAACTGGAAATGGTCCTTAAACATTCTTTAATGGGTCTTCCGGAGAACATCAGTACTACAAGAATGCCCTTAGGGGCAGGGTGATCAAAAGCTCGCCTCCAAGATGTAAAGCAACGAACGAAACGAAATATTAACAACATTTTCGTTTGCAGCAGAAACACAAAACGTTTAGATTTACTTCAAGAGATGTCTCCTTTACAGGCCCCTCAACGATTTATGCTCACATTTTTTGCTCAATCAAAGAACAAACTATATCACTCTACATATACATACATACATATGGGCTCCAAAATATTCAAAATGTTCATATATTGTAAATACGTACATGAGACGAGATGGGTATGTAAAGCTCGAGGCAATCTAGTCGTCTCCATCTGCACTCCAGAAAACTGATTTAATTTGCTAGCATTTAGTTGAAATATCTCCAGAGGACCTTAATAAACGAACTCAATTAGCTCCCACATATGAACAACAGAGATGACAAAAATCGCGACTAACAACTCAGTGGCCGCGAGTTCAAATTTCAGAGCGGTAAAGCATACTTGATCGTAGCTACACTGAATGCTCAGTCAGGAAAAGCATGACATTTACTTACTAGGCTGCGGGGCCATTTCTTATTCCTTTCTCTTTCTTCATGTTGATTACCTTCCAAAGCGTTCTCAAATAAATTGGAGAACGAAATTTCAAAGCCAATTACTAGCAATCATCTTAAAGAGAATCCAATCAGCCTGACAGTTGTCTTTAACATTTATTGCAAGCATCTTACAGTGTAGCATTAGTACGCATTAGAACGATTTAGTGACACACTAACACCCTGGAGAATGAAAAAGAAAAACTATTTGAGGGCGTCACTGTCCGACATGTCCGATCTAAAAGGGATGTCGGTTGCTTAACTCATTTCTTGTTGTCATTTAATTATTTTATTTTATTTTTATTGATGCAAATTTTTTTTTTTTTATTTTTAATCATTATGAAAATAAATGTGAAAAAAATGGGTTTAGATAAATATTCATAAAATGTATGCGTAGGTATACAGTTAGGGCGTAACACCAAAATAATTTGTTCAAAATAAAATTTCTTTAATCCACTTTAATTTTATATGTTTAATAAAAAAAAGTACGCAATAAAAACTTTTACACAACATTTCTTCCTCGCGCACAATACGACGCACCCATTTAAGCACGCAATCCATATGCTATTGTTGGCTTGCAATAAAAATTCATGACAATTGTTACAATTGTACGCCGGTACAATTGCATTCATTTTCATTACATTTTTACCTTTACTGTCAGGCAAAATGAAAAAGTTTTTTTTTTTTTTTTCTTTTTTGTAATGCTCATATGCATGTATGCACACATATAATCTTACAGGGCGGTATACAATGAATTCAATTGAAATAATGAAAGAAAGAAAAAAAAACAACAACAACAACAACTTACATATTATTAAAAAATCTGATTTATTGCTTTTATTTTTATCATTTTTATTCTTGTGAATAAATTGATTGCATTTTTCTTTCGAAGCACTGACCGATCTTTAACCCTAAGCGATGTTAACGTGGAAGATATTAAAACTTCAAGCGTTTAATATATATTTTCACTAAAAACAAAAGAAAAATCGGACATAGTTGCTGAAGACTATTTTCAAATTTTCAAGGCGAGTGTGTGTTACTTTCTGAAGATTTCTGGATAGACTGTACTGGAGGCTGGACGTAGGAGCCTCAACTTTGCTCTGGACTGAAAATCCTTTCGCCACATCTGTCCCGTATATATGGCTTTCACTGCATACTGCATCAAGGCGGTACGTACGGCACAAATTTATTGGTTTACAATGGCTGACGCGAACTATATGCGGCGTAGATTTCGGCAAAAGAGAAACAAAGCCCAGTAAGAACCTTCTACGTGAACAAACCCAACACAAAATCGTTCTGCTAAAAATTCGTTGACACGAAAAAAAATAGAGGCCATGGTAGCCATGGTACCAAGGTAGACGACATTATTTAGGGGTGTGTCTTCTCTAAACATGTCTTTGCTAAGTTACGATTTCCAGTGAAGTAAAAAAAAAGCAGATGAAAACATTATGGTGGGACGCGCCAAACTTTACTATTATATATAAAACTAAAAGAATCTTCAACAGCTTAAGATTGTGAAATATCTCAGAAGTGGCTTAGTATCTCCCACCAAAAATTGAGGAAGTAATGTAATTAAAGCGGGCCAAGGGTTTCATTTTTCTTTCTTTTGTAAATATAACTAATCACCCAGCGTACATACCCTGTACCTGATGGTCAGAAGATTGTACGAAAAAACAGAGGAATCAGCCGCTATCCGATACCGATGGTGATGATGAGATTATGAGGAAATGCCAACTTTCTTGTGATAGTAGTAAAAAAAAAAAAACAATAAATTGCTTTTATTAAAAACTCAATTTGACGCAACTATTGGAACGAAAACAGTTGGAAGCAAATTCCGATGTGATCGGGATTAGTTAAGAGATAAACCATTTTTGTTAATTAACTTTCGGTGATTTATATTCGAAACCTATTCCACGTACACTGCAACCTGTTCACGCTCATACGAAGAAATAACAAACACTCCGCGCTTGCATTGAGCGATCGTAATAGTTCGGAAAAAGACACAATTTGTTAAAAGGAAAAAATACGTTAAGCTGTGTAGCGCAATTTAAGATCAAATATTCTTCTTCTGTTTCCTTTTTCGCACTTATTCACAGTTTGCTTAAATATATTAAATATTCGGCCCTTTTGAACGTTTGCAATTCATACACAATTGTATCTGTTTTATTTTACATACAAATTGAGTACTTTCGTCGAAAACATGCCAAGTCCGTTCTATGTGAGACAATTTTCTCCTGTGCTTATTTGCAATAGCATACGTACAAGTATGTTTGTAAGCAGGAGCGCGAGTGAGAGATTATGAAAGTATTAAGGAAAATAGGAAAAGGAAAAGAAAACGTTAGCGGAAAATGAAGTCATAAATCAGTTTCGTTCAAATAAACGTGTGAAAAACTTGGTTTAGATAGAACCACAATCGAAGAGACACGATGTAGACGAGAATGAATGTATGTATGTAGGTGGACTAGAAGATAAGTAGATGTGAGAGAAGAAAACTTATACACTCATTGGTATAAAACTAAAAACTATAATTCTAAAATTTCCTTTATACTTTTTCTCTAAGAA
Source organism: Glossina austeni (assembly GCA_000688735.1). Taxonomy (NCBI): domain Eukaryota; kingdom Metazoa; phylum Arthropoda; class Insecta; order Diptera; family Glossinidae; genus Glossina; species Glossina austeni. Next base: position 529,324 of record KK502476.1, on the reverse strand, counting down.
TTTAACAAAATGCTTGTGACTGGTTATGAAGATGTGATTGCATTTTCAGCAAAAGCCTGGCATTCTATATACTTATGTATGCTTGTTCCCTAAAGAAATGGCAGAAAGCGCGTGAAAATATGAAATGAAGAATTCTTTTGCAATCACCAACTTAGCTATAGTGTATACAACTACTCCTTCTTTCGTGAGTGTTCTCTTTGAAAGCAAATTATTTATGAGTCGGTGGCCATCAAACAAAAAAAAGAATATTTATATATATATATATATATATATATATGTATATAGGTATATAGCCATCATTTTAAGGCAGTTGTTGTTCTGTTGTTGCGTGTACAAATGTATGTTCATAGTAGTAATGGCAAGCAACAAAAACAGTCGACCGGCAACCAACGAACTAACCAGACATACAATCAGCCAGCCAGTCAACAAACTGACTAACCAAGTCAACTACAAAAAGGCCAAGTATGAGTAACGGAATTAGAAAACTTTTGTATGTTGAAGTTCATTTTCCGTTTTCCAATGCAAGTCATCTTATGGCATTTGCGCTAAGAAAACTTGTACTTGGAAAAGAACAAAAACCAAAACCAAAAACAAGAAAAATTCTCAAAGAAAAGTTCACGAAAAGAAAAAATAACTGACAATGCCATCACATTGGTGGATAAAAAATATTTTCTCCTTTTTCTACATTCACCGTCGAAGCGTAGTGCATACTAATTTCGTAAATCCTTACGTAACGCCATCCTTTCCATGCCTATTAAACGCCATATCCTGCATATATTCCTGACATTCTGCATTGGTTTACTCATGTCCCTCCATGCAACTAAGCATTACTTCATTTCTGAAAGGATACCGATTTCAAATATTGAAATAAAAAGCAGAGATTGATCGCCTATGCTCGTAAGCTTAGTCTGCCAGCTTAAGTGAAGGCCCAGAAATGTTTAGATTATGTTTGCAGCAATAATTTCTGAACCAAATGCCACGCCCGTAATTAATAAATTCATTTATTTGTTCTATCAATCATCTAAATGTGAATATCACTTTTTTACTTCTTTGTTGCCCTTTACTTGAACGAAAAAATTTCTCTAAAATAACAGGAAAAGTATTTCAAAAGAAAAAAAAAAATAAAAAAAATAAAAAACTTATTATAGTTTTTAATAAGTTTTTGTGATGAGTTTTAAATTGTGTAATAAATATTTTATCTGCAGTAAGATATCAATTTGTAACAGAAAATTGCTTTGAATGATTTCAATTTTATTGCAAAGACGTTGATGGTATAAATCTGTAAACGTTTCTGATACTCATACGCCCCAATAAATTCCATTTTGTACTTAAAATAAATAAAAATTCTAAACATGCGTAAGAAAATTTCCATTCAATCATGGCCGAAGCTTTTTTACCCATCAACTTTATTTAAATCAAAAAAAACGAACTCGAAAGGACACTCGATACTCTATAATATTTGATTGGCGTGGTCGAAAGTTGCCATTTTCTTGTACCCTGTACAAGAAAAGTATATGTTTTTTTGTTTTTTGTTATTCATATGACCCATCGCTTCGGGGATATCCCCTACACATGTTAGAGTGTAATAGTCGCAATGATGTGAGAAAAGAGAAAGAGACAGGAAGTGGTGGTGGCTGGTGGAGGATGCATGCCGAAAAGGCGAGTATTATGCCTTTACCGACTGAGTACTCACTACAGCCAGGACCAAGTAGGCTCTACCGTGCTGAGGTTTAAGCCCACCGGCATTGCTTTGGTATTTAGGAATCTTGTCTGCCCCATTACTCTCGGAGAAATGTTATAATTTGCGAGTAATGAGCAAAAACTTCCATCGGGAGAGGATTTATTAAAAAAACAGACGCAACGACACACCCAAGTGAACGGATAGATATGTCCAGGTAGATTCAAAATTTGACAACAATCAAGAATGTACTTTATAGTATACTTTATAGTGTTTCTGATTGTTCCGAACGCTTCTGCGAAATGAACATTATTATGATTGAACTGCAAGTTCTTCATTATATGTGGTTTTCCAATTTAGTCAAAACTCTGTATAAGGCGCTACTTTTGAGAATCATAAAGATATTAAGCTCGATAAAATTTTTCAAACGAGTCTCTATTTACGACTACGCCTCGAGGTGACTGAGTGCATTCTGTCATTATTCAGATACACATATTTACTGAAATATTGGGATTTTTTTCAAATTTCTTTCATTTGGTTACGCCTTAAGTATTGTATACGTTTTACTTTACCTTTGCTGCTTTAGTTAACATTCTTTGCTAAGCATATTTTGTCTAGTACTTTAAGCCTAAAAATGTTGAATAAAATTGATTATTTAGAGCTTTGCTGTTTCATTATTTAAGCCTTCAGCGGATCTTAAGCGAGTGACTTAATTGGGCTGAACGTATTTTGTAGCCAATAAATAAATAAATAATTAAACAGAATTTTTTTTTTTAAACTATTTTTCTCTTAAGCCCTACACCATAGTCTATCATTATCGCGGCAAAAGCATTCCCGAACTACCCGATAATGTTCGCGAATAGTTCGATTATTACACTTTCCAAAAAATGTTTTTTAATTAAATTCGAATTTGACTAAAAACCACTTCGGATTGTTTTCCATTCATTACGGGTTATGAAGTTTTTTCTTCGTTGCAAATTCATCGAACCATTCGTGATGAAATCCCAAGAAGGGGTTGAAAAGTGAACAATGAAATCAGCAAAAAAGAAAGCTTACCAAATTATTTTAAATTTATTAAAATAAAAACTATAAACTAGATTCTCAATGATAAAATTAATGAGCTTGTGTGTCAGTTTGTACAATATTTGGAAGAAATATAAAGTTCCGCATGTAGGGCAGCCTACTACAGTACAAAATAACTCACAGGAACTCAGCAATCAATAAAATAATTTAAAAAACAAATAAAAATTAAAGATAAAATTAGAAACCTAATTAAAAAAATAAATAAATAAACTCAAATAAAAATAGTATTTTTTGTTGAAAATTACTAATGCTAAGGACTTTAGGTAGACCCATCTTTTATTGTGCTGATCGATTCAAAGTCACTTGTCTGTTTGTCTGTCCGTCTGTCCGTTTTGGTGTCCCGTGTTCAATCTAAAGACCGCAATTTCTGAGCTATTTTGACGAAATTCGCTGCACTGATGTGTTTTGGCCCAAGTATGAACGCCCGTGAAAATGCTTTCGATGGAATCACTTCTTATAAAACACCCTGTTTTCAAAAGTGTTTCTGTGGAGTGGTATGTAATGGCAGGCCGTCGCTCAATGTGATTGATTTAATTATTTATTAATAACGTTTTTTTATATTTCTTTCTCTCCTCCCCCAACTTTTTCTGACCATCATAGCGTTGTACATATATACGTCACCTCGTTAGCGGTTAGTCAAAATACCATTTCAAAAAAATAAAATCAATTTTCTCGTGCCATTTGTGTAGGCAGTCTCCCAATGCCAACTAATTTTTTTAATATGTCCGTTGCAGGTTTTTTTTTTCTAAAAGATTTTTTCTAATATTTACCTTTCCAGATCCCTATGTGGTTGTGTCATACATTTTCTTTATCGTAGCCTCCATTAAATTAATTAAAGATATATGTTATTTTCATGCTATGTTTTTAGTAACACTTTATTTCTGTTACTTTCAATCGTTCCCCGGAGCTTGTTTGTTAATTGCGTTTCCATAATAGCCTTTTATTTCATGGCGTCGACATGTAAAAGCATCGAAATATCACCTTTTGCTTTTATTATTTCTTATAAAATTTTTGAAATATCGGTGGTTAAGGAGAGTAGATAGTCTTTCTGTCCATGCTAAATAATTTCCCTCCTCTATTTAGTTCTTCAATATGTTGGTCGATAGCAGCTCAGGTTTCAATAGAACAACTAAGACACCTTTCATCCGATATCATAGGTCAACGAATCCACTATCCCTTGCAAGTTGTTCGCAATTGAAAAGCACAACATTGGCAATTACGATTAACAGCAGTGGCAAAGATTTCTAGTGTTGTTCACGCATAGAGACCCTACGGACAGAGTATATTATAAGAAAATCTTCTGTTCGCAATCGAAACGGCGAAATCTGCTAAAAATTGTAATTAAATCATCACGAACTTCGATTTCAAATAACATTCTGCACACACGCACACACACACACACACACAAGCACAGAATAAAATTTAATTCCAAGATACTGTTTGTCCTTAATAATAATTCGGCCCAAATTGCCCGCTCAAGTCACCTCAATTTTATTAAGCGATGAAAAAGTGCACAAAGTGTTTTAATATATTCTGTGTTTGTGTGCCCAATCGAAAAGAGGGCACTTGTGCTCTCTAAAGGGAGAAGGTGAAGTCGTTACTATAACGTATGATGGACTTGTTCATAGTGAAACTGAAAGTTTCCTACCCTTTAAAAATGTAGTGTTATCTGGTAACTCTTCAGTCACATCCGCGAATACTGGACACTAAGTGCATGGGGAAATAAAAATACTTTAAAAAAAAAAAAAAGGAAGAGAAATTCTTTTATTAAATGAAAATATAGATCAATTTACATACCCTTGCGGATACATAATACGATATTGATATTTGCCGGGTGGCGTATTAATTTTTCAGTCATTTTCAGCCATGTTACGTTCTCTTGCAGAATTTTTAATTAAGTTTTCATCTTATTCTTAAGCACACACACTCCGAACGAACGAAAAACAATTGATAAAAAAGGAAGGAAGAATAAAAAAAAATCGCACTGTAAAGGAATTCATTTTCACAACATACCGTTGAAAATGAAATACCGATTCACAATTGATTCTTGTTATTCATGTTCCCATCGTACGAAAAGTAATAAACATTTTTTCTTTGCGCTCAAGTCGAAAATGAAAAATTAAAAAAAGGAAAACGAAGTGGAAAAAATATTTCGTACGATACAATCAGGCACTTGGCAACGAGACAAGGAAAAAAATTGCGTAGAAACATTTCGGCGATAAAAGTTTATTCCTTATTCCTTAGCTCAGCTCAACATGTAATGAAGAAATGAATGCAAATAACTGAGATTTCATACTTTCTTTAATGGAGTTTTCAAAGGGATGCGAGATATTCGGTTTATGAATGCGATGAAATTTTAATGAAAAGAGAATATTGCGAAAAAAAAGAAAAAAAAATTATATTTTTTTTTTTAGATAACTGTCAATAGTTTGCTGTTTTTAATGAAATCTTTATTGAAGAGAAATGTATGAAAAAACAAAAACCAAAAAAAAAAAAAACACGAAAAAAACTTTCCAAAAAATTAGAGAAATAATTTCTTGAACACATAAGTTTAATAAGAAAGTTTTCAATGCAGCATTAATTTTGTGTTACGACTTGTTTGATGGCGATTGCAAACAATAAGTTCTGAATTATTCGATAAGTATCGAAGATAAAGATATTCGATCTGCTGCTTTTCTTTCCTTCTTTTATACGTTTTTTTCGTTATATTGAAAATTTAGTGAATTTTATTTTGCATGAGCAAACAACTGTACAATATATTTATCATATATACAGAATTCGAAACATTGTCCATTGTTGGCTTTCCTCAGGACTTTTTGCTAATTTTTGAACGCCGTACCCAAAAAAGAACTCGTCTTTTGAGTCCACCTACGGATTGATCATAGGAACAAAGACGTTAATCAGAGTTATCAGATTGAAAAGAGTGATTGCGTGGGAGAACAGCATATTCAGAATATATATAAATCAACTCATCACTTAATGTAACCGGTTTTTCTCTAATGCTCGACCGAGCTTTACTGGTCAACAACTTACACAATCGATAATTACATTACTGTTGGGAAGTTTTGTGATGGACTACGATCTTCTAATGGCACGGAAAACATGGCATAGAACATTGGAACTGGAGTAGTTTATTGCAGCCGTTGAAACTGAGAATATGCTGCAATTTTGCGTCATGTTTTCTCCATCAAAGAACACAATTGATAAAGACTTCGCTGGCGTTTTCGGGTTTTAAACGATTTCGAATGGACACCGACTATGCCGAATGTCCTTGTGGACGCTTAAATAAATTTTTTCTAGCAATTACTCTCAATGATCGAAAAATTAAATTGCAAGAGAGAGCGAGCTGCCATTCTGAAGACATCAAACAAATAGCAACGTATTCAATAGCCTGCATGAAAATGCATTTCTCGTGACGGATAGGACGTTTATTGACCGTGTGATATGGTGGCAAAAGTGTATAAATTGTGGTTCGAATTGTTGCCTCCCTCCCGCATGTTCTATAGTTATGGCTACCCGAAGCCTATTGTTACGTGTTCACGTACGAACGACACTTCATAGAGAGTGACTTCGATCAAATAGAGAGATTATTGCCGCAAACTTCTGGACGGTTTGCCAAACAGTTCAATGAAAAAACCATCGAAATATCAGGGAAGCTTTGGACATTTTGTATCATTTTTGGAGGGAGACTACGCATGAAAACACTGTTTTTTTCTTACTTCTCCTCGGGAATTAATGATAGATAGGCGATTATGATTTGACTTAACTTTGGCTTTTTTAGACGGTAAAATCAATATAAACTATTCACGCAATATCATAAAAATATGAAAAAAAAAAACTTATTTTACTTTCGACGTGCACTTTTTGCAATAGAGATATTAAAACGTATGTAAGAAGCTTTAAATTATGTTATAATTCTCATGAAGAATTAAATGAATCGAAAATTGAACATAATTTTTTTTCATATCATATCTGATTTTCAAACACAGATTTGCGCTTTGCCTAACTACAAATCCTATTTATTGAATTAATTAGTGCAACTATTATAAGAGGATTTCGGCGGCAAACAGTCAATATTGAAATATTAATGGTTCTACGTTACATACAAAATGAATGTAAAAGGTGTTTATAATATTTAATTTTAAAAAATTTAAAACTAAATTGATATTAAATATTTAACGAAACACAACGATTGCAAAAAAAAAAAGAAAAATTCAAAATTATATACAAATCAATGGCACATTATATGCAGCAGTTGGTATGATATGACAAGAAGTTCGTCAGATGTAATCTAACATGTTTTTACTTCAGTTTGTTTGCATCTTTCTATTGCTCTATTGGATCCATAATTACATTCATTTATGTTGGAGTATGAGGACTAGGACAATAATAAATTGATTCATAGGCGTTCGACTGGCGAAGATTGGTATGGCTAACTGGTTCTCCACATAAGTTATATGGGATTGACAAGAGAAGCATTTTTGGACGGTGTAAGCGTAGTAATTAGTGGCTCTTCCTATTACCTTTTTCTTCAAAATGGTAAGCAATTTCTCGTGACAATTTTTCTTCCTTTGGATCGTCAAAAATCTACTCAATTTTCTTCTGCTTAGAAAATAAATAACTTCAAATCGGAGCACATGATCTGAAAATGTCACCAAGCGGTTTTAATCTATTTTTTACGTATTTTTGCTACATCATGATGCTCCTTTATATCCTTTTACATATTGAAAATTATTATTTGTTATTGTATACGGAACGAGCCAAATATTTAAATTGAAAATGGAGCAATTTAGCCTGTAAAATATTAATTAATAAATTGTACCGAACTCTTTTCTTACACGACCTTTTTTTACACGAAATTTTTGTTCTAACAGGAAGCGAAAGACCGAAAAAAGTTATTTTTTAAATCTAATTTTGACTGTGCCTCACCGAAACTTATGTATACAGCAACGGTCGATAGTGTAGTCCAGCTATTAGTAGTGTAGTCCAGATTTATCTCGCGTGGGCTTGAAATTTGCTACAATTGTGTAACAAAATTTTCTTACTCATGATTCGGAAATGCATTACAATTTGAGTGTAATCTTAAGCTGGATATCAAGAATTGCTTATACAAACAACTTGTGCAACCAAAAAGCTAATAAACGGCTTTATAACAACACAAAACCAGCGAAAGAAATACTTGTCAAACCCGACAGTTATGTCACAAATCTGACATATTTGTCACATCTACCAATGATAGCACTTTTCCAGCACCAGTACTATGGACTGCACGCTTGTTATTGACTGGTTGTGGCATTGATTTTTATTCCTAATTTCAATTTCAATTTTTACATTTTGTACCTATGGACTGAATTTACACTATCGAGAAAAATGAATTGCTTTTGCCTTATAAAAATGTAATATGGACTTTATTTATACTTTTTTGCACGGTTTTTCGGGAAAATATTTACAGTTTTTTCAATTTACACGATTTTTTAGAATTGTGGAATATATCATCAAATTTACCATATGTCGCAAGTATTTTTTACACGGCTTTTTTTTGCACAGATTTCTAAGGAACGCGTCTATCGTGTAAAAAAAGAGTTTAGTGAAATAAAATCAGAAAATTGAAGAAATATTTAAAACTCGAACATCAATTTTTCTTCTAAGCTTTAACTACATTTGCTAAGGTATGATCTGTTCTTTTCTTGATATGGCATTTTTTTTTTACCGCTAACACTTCTGAAAGTTACAAAAGTAGGACAACTAAACCCAAAACTGAGGCTATTAAATTTTAGGTCGATGCTACCTACAAATCATGTGTCATCTATAGGTCACCCTACTTCTTTAGTGAGTAATTGAGTTTTGAACTTCTGCTTTGATTTTTCGCACACTTTTATAAAGTTACGGAAATTGTTTATTCAATCCAATTAATAGACCAGTTTTCACAACGAACAAATCATCTGCATATGATTGTCACAAACTTCTTTTCAAATTTAAATATAAAATAATAGGTTTTTGATAAGTTTTTTCTTTGTCTCTTTCTAAGTACACAAATATATGTTTTATGCTTAATTTAATACTGACTATTATCAGAATGCCATCTAAGGCATAAATCTGAAAGCTTTCGATAAAAAGACAACTTGAACTTTGGCAAATATGTATATGTAACGCACTTACATACAGAATAATAATATAATAAAAATTATCAGTAATTTTCATGAATAACAAACTGAGAGCACTTATAAGTGCATGTGCATGCAGAGAGGAAGAAGGATTCAAGAAAAGAGCCGTAGCACGAGGAGAAATTTCTAGTCAACAGTTGTAAAATTACAGTAATTATTTATTTTTTTTTTCTTCTGTAGAGTCTTAGGAAGACAACTTGTATGCATTTTTTATGCCAAAGAGAATACTTTAAGTTATAATTATAGTGAATGGCTGGCTAGGAAGGAAAGCCACAACATGCAATGTCTGCAAATGCATTTCCGTTAGGAAAGCAAAGATAAGCCCTATGTACGTTGATTAAATATGTATAAGCTATTAAATAAAAAAAATGTTGCCTTAGAGGTGTGAGAAAGGCAAGCAAGCACAATATGGTTGGTAACCGAACTCATTTGATTGGCACTTTCTCAACAAAATATTATAAATTTATAATCTCAATTATGGTAAAAATTAACTAAAGTTTAATTTTTGCATTTTTAAAACTAAACATTGTATAGCCTGCGAGTGTTAGACCGATGAAAACAAATTACGCAGACCGATAAGTTTGCAAAATTATTTGAAGGAAATATTTTCAAATTGAAGAATAGAAAAACAGAAAAAACAAACGAAATAAAGTTTATTAAAAATTATAAATTTTTTAAATCGATTTAAAATTGCAATCTTCTGAAATGGATTTGCATTAACAATTAAAATTGAATTTTAATTTTAAATAAAAATTTTAATAAAATTGTAGAAATTGGATGGCGAAGACAAAACATTTATGGAATACTCTGAGATATTCAAAGGTTTCGGAACATTGAAGCAGGCTGTTATTAGCCGGGATTGTGTAAACTTTTAAATCCAATCCTACGATAAACGAGGAAGAATACGCTGATCAAAATCTAAGCTATACTAACGTACATGTCAAAGATAGGACGGGCTGTAACGATGTACTTGTTTTTCGAAAGCCTTGAATCTGAGGAGATCTGATGACGATGATGTGCCGGTTGACATTTTCAAAGCGGAGTTCCCCTTACACGACTTGCAAATTTCCCATACAAAAGTGTTGAACCAAAGACATGTAAAGAAGCCGTAGAATGTCGTGGTAGTTTCTGGCTTTAAATGATGAATCGAATTCATTAAACTACAATAACATGGTTTACGATTAAATGAACAACCGATGGCCAAATGAAATACGACAACGATTATTACGAAGGCTTCCACTCGAACAACGCTATTAATTTCAGAAAGGAAATCTAGAAAATGGCAACTTATGTGGAAGAACTGCCTGGATATGAAGTAAAAGTACAATGTCTGTCAGTTGCCAGAAGGTCAACAGACGGCAGGACATTGGAAACTGAATGTTGTTAAGGTAGTAAAATGAATTGAATACAAAGCCACGTGTATTTCAACTATTTTGTGGATATGAAAACATTTAGCTGTTTGGTGTTTAGGTGCTTTACTAGTTTCAAAGAAAGTAAATGGACCGAATAAGGAGTGAGTTTTATGGATATTCAATTTTTTTGATCCCTTCTAAAGTTTTGTAATGTGCAAGACGATGCAAAATATTCTAAAATGTGTGGTCAACTTCATTTTGCTATGTTCACTCTTTTGGAAACCGGCTTAACTAAATTGATTCCATTTCTTCTCTCTCTAAAGACACATACACACCTTTTACTCATTGTTACATATTACAAGTACGATCGGAGAATTAATATACCATCGTATAGTAATGGATATAAAAATTCATCCTTTGAAAGAAGAACTTCTTATAGCATGAAACCTTCCCATTGCTTATGTAATATTCAATGAATATTTCATTATTAATATTTGTAAGGTAGCTCTCGGGTAACAAACATTACAATTTACTATCGAACAACATGCATTCTTCATATTATTTTGTTAAATATTTTAAGGGCAAAAATCGAATAAGTCAAATAGACCGTAGTTTGATATAATTAAGAACCATCATCTCTATTAAAATTTTAATTTTTTTTTATTTTTTTTGGAAGTGCTTAAAATAGTTTCTTAAGATTCAACTAATGAATAAAAAGTATTCAACAAATGATTTAATGCATCATAGTTTAGATTAACTTAATGGGACAATTCACAACAAAACAATACAAGCAAAAATTTTTCTATGACTTGATGAGGTTAATATATCATTAGTCCAAAGATGTCTTGCACTTACGTATATATGCATATACGTAATACAATAGAATATAGAAAATGTTTTACGCGAAACTTGAAAGGCGAAATAAAGAGTGACAGGTACAGCGATTGCACTTATTTGCATGCATACACAAATTTATATGGAGTTGTGTTCGGCTGTGTTTACGTAAGTTAGGAAATGAAGGCAAACTAAAACAGACGAACGTCTTTCGTAAGTACATATCACGCTTATTTTATATTTATTACTGTTATTTGTGTTGCGCTCCGCAAATATTACATTAGGTAAAAATAAGTACAACCGTTGTAGTCGGGCAACGCCGAGTTTTAAAGACACCACATCATCCAACATTCAATTCACTTATGTTCGCCATACAATACCAATACTTTGTAGCTTTATATGCCTTCTATAGGCACATTTTTCATGGGGACCCTTTTATGGGGCTTAGCCCGGCACGAGAACTGACTGACATGATCAAAATTTACCAAAATTAACTTTCTCGTCGAATGTCTCGCCATTTTCCTTCCATTTTTGTCATAAAACACTAAGAGTTCAACTTTATTTCCATATAAAGGATTACTTTTCATGGAAATCCTCCTATGGGGTAACGTTCAAAAATTAGACGTGTGTGGCCCAAATATTCTGCAGCTAATTTTTACCTCAAACTGCTGTCATGAAATAATTTTCTTTATATAATAGGAAAACTTCGATTATCCGCTCTATGAAGATTTATTTTCCGTGGGTGGGCCTCTATGGGATGGGATTCAAGAAACTGGCCAACTTGGACATCACATTACATCAATTTAATTCTAAAATTGCAAATTTTTTCTTTCGTATAACGACTTTTTGATAATAAGACACTTTTTAAGAAGTTGTCGTAAAAACGGTTCGATCTAATGCATCTTCAATTCCGTCCCTTCTTAGGCCAAATTTGTTCAGAAGGTCTTGCATCAAGCATACAGACAGACAAAGAGACAAGCTTAAAATCGAATCAGAGAATTATTATAAATCGACCGGTATAATGAGAGATGGGCCTATATTAAGTTCATCTGAATATTACATACGCCTACGTAAACTTGTGTAATCCACTCCACAAGTGGTATAAGGTATAAAAACTAAGCGAATACAATCATTTGGATGTAAATAACATAGAAATGTATGGTGTATATATAAACGTATACCTGGCAAGTTTATTGTTTTCACACATTTTATACAAAATATAATACAATGGCATTGTTCTGCCATCATTCAGTAATTTTCAATTTGTACCTTCATTTGCCAATGAATACTTTTTACACACAGCCAAAGGCAGTATTGCACAACGTATGCCATTAATATTTTTCTATTAAAAAAAAACAAAGTGAAAACGTTACAGTCGAGCAAAGTCGCCTATTACAACTCTGCAGATCTTCCTTTAATTTTTGCGACGCAGTATCAAAATTCTAAAATAAAAGCTGTCCACAGACTTAAAAAAAGTTGACACATGTGATTTGTGTGTCAAATAAGTATTCGGAATCAACTTTCATCACGAAATTTTAAAAACTATACCGGTTTGTGCTATAAAGAATTACTTTTTGTGCGAATTCTTGAAGAAAGCCTTGCTCTCCTTAGAAGCTGTGATATGAGAGAGAGTGTTCTAAAAAGAGAGAGTTCTAAAAATTGGTCCATTCGTTGTAAATTTTACATATCAATTTATTATGCCAACTATCGCAACTACTTTTTGGAAGTAGGGCTTTATGCAGGCAACGGTTGCAAAAGTGGTAACATCGAGTATTTTTGGAAGAGGGTTCAACCACCTGCCAAAACATGTTACTTCTTGACATAGGTGGACACGAATAATATATGAACAGACAACAGACATTAGAAAATGATTCTGAATCGAGCAGTCTAATAAAAGGATGTTCTGTTCTACGCCTTTCTGTGGGTTTCATGCGTTCACACGAATTTAGACTTCAGACGAAATTCAGAATTCACACGAAAAGAAAGCAGTTAAGACGACGCTGTGAGAAGAAAACTTACCGAACATCGACCCAAGCAATTAACTCTTTATTTATCGTCGAATTACTAAGCTATACAGAGCTACATGGAGCTGTTTTTTGATAACAGACAAATTGTTCTTAATTCCATGTAAAAAAAGACAAATAGACGGTCGATACTCTCGAATTTATATAATGGAAAACCAGGTGACCTTTGTTCGCACCGAGTACCCGACTAAATAACAGTCGCGACTATCAAATCAGTGGTCGATCTTTTTCTCCCGTCTTATTTCTTTCCCTTTACCCACTTCCTTTTGACCGCGATCGTGTTACACGAATAGAGGACAGCCGCTGACTGATTGTTCCTAAATAAAATATATATATATATATATATATATATATAGTTCACAGGGGAAATGATGATACTGCCTCGTTGTTACGAATGAAAGGAAACATTGAGGATACCTCCAGCCTTCAGTGGCGATAAAGAAGCCTTGTGTCACACAGGTTAGCAGTGTAAGCAAAACAGTTATCTCAAAACAGTTTCTTGTGCGTGTCAAAAAACCAATTTGCGTCATTTCCATCTTCCGCTTCAATAAAAACTTTGGTTAAACTAGATCGTGTTTTATTGTCAAAAACTTCTAACTTTCTGTAGCGGTTTTATGCGCTTTAAAGGCTGTGAATATAAAATTAGTTAATATATTTGGCACGCAAGTGTGTATGAATACACACACACATAGATAGGAATTCTACTGGAAGTTCGAATTAATTTTTGGATACCGCAGTCAAATGCAAATGTTGCATCTGCCTCAATGCTTAACTGAAAGTATGTGCAAAAAATATCCCTATTTATGGTGATCATCAAATATACACTTCTGTAAAAATCTTTTCCTAAATAATCGTTTATTTCGACCATCCCTCGACGGACAAAAGCGGCTATAAAACTGTTTACGATTACGGCTTGTGATATTATATTTATCCCTGTTTTTCACAGAAATATTCAATTTATTTTCCACATACACAAACGTATGCGTTGATATGACAATTTTTTATATTTTGTTGTTGTTGTTTTCTTTTTTTTCTAGGTGCACTTTATGTGACTTTTTATGGACGGTTTGGTTTCATTTATAAAGTTAATAAAAAATGTATGAGCGCGTGTGCGCGTGTTTGTGTGTAGAATAAACATAAATATTTTTACCATGAATTATGGTGAATTTGCAATTTTTAATAAATAATATTTTTTTTCTTTAAAATAATAACAACTTTTTATATTTTACCAATTGCATGTTATATTGTCCGTGTTATTCCGTAACAATCCAGTGTTCTTAGAAGACCTGTTTGGTTGTTTGTTCATTCATTGCAAGTCTTATAAAATTTATATACATTTTTTTCCAAACCGATTTGTCCACCCCATAAGGCGAGCCAAAATTGAAAATCAATCTGCAAGTTATTTGAGGCGCCTACGAAATGTTTGGCTTTTTCTTTTTAAGCCTAAAGGATGTGTGGTCTGGTCTACCCTTTCGGCCATTGAATTTTTTACCTAAATCTCAAAAAACATCATATTCTGATCATATTTTAAAAGAAACTCATGCTCACATTCTCGGGTCGATTCTTATGTCCTAGAAATGATTTACTCTTAAAAAATAGTATTTATGTTACCTAAGATATGAGTGGTAGTTATTTAACTATTCGTTTTAAGCCAAGGAAAGCATTGCTTTTGAAATTCTTTTGCATTTTGGAATTCTTCCCTTCATTCCTTCAATTCGCTTAGCAAATCTGTATACACACAACACCTATATACAGGCATTCCTCTTATAATACGTAAGTGCACCATATCGAGACGAGAGTTAAACTCTAAGGCAGATATAAGACAGGATAACATAACTGAAACTTTGATGCTATCAAATCAAGACAATGTGGACCGGTCTTTAACGTAACCACGTTAAACGGTGCTTTGAAATGATTCAGACCAAGGCAATATTATGTTTCGTGTGATATTGAGACCAAGTCTTTAGGTGTAAAATTTTATGATAGATTAAATTACACTCCAAACATGCATCTAAATAGAAAATAAATTAACTGCACGATTTTATAAAAATAAATCTTCGAAATTAACAAAATTATGTAAAATGAATTAGAAAAATTTTAAATATATTCAACAAATAGTAGTGACGATGGTGAAATTAAAGTTCGTCGCTAAAATTGGTTAAAACAACTCTTAGTGAAAAGGCACGGCCGACCATTAGGTAGCCTGCGCTCGTTCTTTTAATGCAGTTAATCGTATAATGACTTTTCAAAATAGGTTGTTTTCTGAGAAGTGGTCCGATCAGAGCAATTTTCAATGGCGTTCGTCCTCGGGCCAAAACATGTCGGTGTACCAAATTTCATGAAAATGTCTTAAAAAGCAGGTTGAAGACAAGAAAAAGAGATGGACAGACCGACAGACAAACTGAGCCGTATATAAAAAGGTGGGTGTGTCTGAAGTCCTTACGTGTGGGTGTTGCATGCATCCGTACAAATTAGGTAAATCCTTGTACCGCAAGCGGCGTAGAGTATACAAAATCGATCGGAACACATATATGGTTTTTTGAATTGGTATCTTATCAAAAAACCGTTTTAAAATATGCCCAATTTTCGTATTGTGCTGTATCGAAAGGGTTAGACGAGGGACACCTGTGTGTATAAACTTTTATTACTTTTGCCTAAATAAATAAAATTCCGTGTGTACGGGTTGTCAATTTTTCTAGTTTTGCGTTAAGGTTAGCGGAAATTCAACATAAAAATTCATTTGTTAGTTTACGGGGAGCGAACGTTGCATGTGAAATTATGTACATGTATATGTATATATGGATGAGAGTGCACGTATTGTGTATAAGCGGAATTTCCGTTTAATGTATGGTAGACATACAAAATGTATCAAAAATTACGATCGTGTTATTTTCACCCTATTGTTTGTTGTCGTAGTTATTTATTTATATTATTGCTCTAAATTTGGCTTCAAAAATATTGCAGGCGATTTTTTTTTGCTTTTTTTTTTTATGAATTTTTTTCTAATTTATTGCAAAACTGTTTACAATGTTGGATGGAATAAAGCTATAAATTGATTTTTAAATATAATTTTTTTTCTTTTTTAAAAAATCGTATTGCAAAGCAATAATATATCGTCAGTAAAATTTTTCTAACACTTGCGTTTTATTATTAAATAATTTTGGAGAGCCATGCGCGAGAGCACGTATGTTCGATTTGTATGGAAAGTCTATTTGAAATATGTAAATAAGCGCTTGAAAATGTGCTTCTAAATAATTGCACTACAATTTAAAGTCCGATGACATAAGTACATGGCGTAGGAACGTGCACTCTTGTGCACGCCTAATTTTTTTTTTTTCTGTTTTATCCAACACTAACCGCTTTATTAATAATTTTAAATAATATTATATAATATTATATAAGTAAGAGATACAATGTCGACGCATAGTCGATATAGTCGATAAAGGGTTAATCAAGGTAGATCAAATTATGAATTGTTTAACCCACCCAGGATTATATATAAAATTTATCGACAAAATTCTAGCGATACAGTGGTAAGTTCTTTAAACTGCCATTACACGCTCCTTGTTAAGACGAAGTGAAACAAATTTATAAGTTTCTCATACGGCAAAATGCGGTAAGTGCGGCTTTAGTGCAAGTATTAACCTTTTAGTCATCTCGATGATATCATTTAAATTAAATTATTTTTTCTTCTCATATGGCTCCATAGCGAAGGTATGTATCTGTTTAAGATAAATTGTAAACATTTCTTTTTCAAAACAAGCGCAACAAAAGAAGAGCTCGTATCAACGTTAGCATAATGTCATTATGTAAAGCTTCAGTAAAGTTGCATCAATTACAATAAATAATGTTGAGCAAAATGGACGATTCCTAAGTAAGGATATTTAAGTAAGGTTTTAAAAACCACTTCCATCAGCTGAAAATGCAATAAAGTCTTTGGAGAAACAAATGTCCAAATATTTTCACGACGGGAAAACGAGTGGGAGTAAAGGAAGAATTCGTTATAATTTTATATATATGCAGCCTTGGAAATGCAAACTGTGGGGAAGTGGGTGCTAAACGGTAATATAAAATTATAAAATGAAAATGCAATGCCCATTAGTGTGGATTCGTATAGACGTATCTTCGTATGTGTAACTTGGCAACGTACTACAATGTTAAACACAATTTTGTTGTTTTAAAATCCTCAAATAACCATAACAACAACAATAATAGAAATAAACCAATCTTTCTTTACTTTCAAACAATCCTTCTCATGCACGTTTACTCGTAGTATTCGTCTGTCTGCCTGTCTCTAAGCAAAACACTTCAATTCTTCAAGAGCTTCAACAACTTGTATAACAGCACCGACACCTACAACTACAAACAAGTTGATGTTGTTGTGTGTATAAAATGGAAACTGGCATTTTATGGCAACATGAGAGAAAACCTTGGCATCCTCCTCCTTTTTCTACATTGCAGAACGCAACATAACATAACATAACACAGCACAACACAACACAACACAACACAACACAACACAATCGCTGATTTGTGTGCGTATATGTTTTTCGTATTTCTTGTTACTGAAATTTTATTTTTGTTACCGTTATTATTATTATTATTATTATTATTATTATTGTTGTTATTGCTGTTCTTGTTATTGTTGTTATTGTTGCCTGTGTTTCTAAGTTTATGTGTCGTTATAATGGATTTTCTGTTTCCTTACGAATGTTAACCAATAAAACGTGTAATTGCTTGTATAATGAGTTCTTGCTTGCTCTAGTTATTGTTCTATTGTTGTTGTTATTTAGTTTACAGAAAATCTTTACATAACATCCTAACTTGCTCTCCTTCAAATAAAGACTTTCTTCTGCCTTCCCACACGGTTACTAACTTTTTCAAAAATTTTTATGGCTTCATGGTCGGATTCATCCCATAGTAATATGAATGTATGTATGTATATAAGTGTATGTGTCTGCGTGTTATATCATATTTATGCAATTCGTTACACAACAACTCACTCACTCACTGATCTGGTCCAAGTGCTTCCGTTTGTATGTTTTTGAAAAGTTTTTGAAAAGTATTTTATAATAAGCAAAATCATACCAAAATTATTCACTTACTCGAATGCGTGCATTGATATAAATTCATGTTCACATTATTTATGGCTTTGGTTTGTTTGGCTTTTGTTTATTTGTTATTCTTTTCATGCATTTTTTTTTTTTTCAAATTATTTCCACAATAGATTTAGTATTTTTAAATATTGGTACGGGTTGGCGAAGTAGTAGTACATTAAAGAACATCACGTTAAGCTATAGCCGACATACGCCACTATGTGCATTTGCTTTTATTATCAGAAATATCGCTTTACTTTTTAACTCATTTGTTTCTGGCTTAACAATTAAAAACATTATAGAAGTCTGTATTTCCTTGAGGGGTTCGAAAATAAGGAAGCAGAGATGCGAAATGTTGGGGAGCGTAATTCTCTGTTGACGGAGCGCATCCGAGCCTTATGGTAATCTCGTTGGGATGCCAATTCAAATAGTAGGGCAATATTTCAATTAATCCGCGATATCTCTTCCGGCAAAGATCATCTGGATTTTGGCGTCAGCCTTCATCTAGGTTTTCTACTGATGACCTCACTCAGATCGTTAAATACAGTTTTGCACTCAAGAAGTCGGTCGAAATCCATAGTTTGCCTCTGCAGGGCTCTATCGCAAGATTGGAAGCACTTTTCAGAAACATACCCTCTATTCTTGGAGCATAGCGACTTAGAGTTAGTGGGTATATAGCGGATTATTGGACATTTATTATAGTACAGTCGTCTATACTTTTGAGGCAGTGGTGGCGTTAGATGCGTTTACACCTAGCGTGTTCGTTAGGTGAATAGCAGTCCTACAGGACTGTAGGACGAGGCCTGGACAACCCTGTCTGACCGTCCCGTCTCCGTTTGTACGTTAACCGTAACTAACTGACTGGATAGGTGTTGAGCCACATGGTGCTGCTCTACTCTTCCCATCGTATGGTAGTGACGTAAATAGTCCGTCTCCACGTTTTTTCCTATTGCTATTATTGATACGAGAGGGCCTTCGCCCTCTAATTATGGATCCCCTTTAACCAAATTTAAACGATAGAAAAAAGATTACGATGCCTACGCGCATAACATGGACTGGTTCAGATTTTTTGCAGTCTATTCCGCGGTTAAGTGTTTTTAGTTCATATAGGACCTACAAGGTTCAAAAGGTTTCACCTAGCTCTTTTTTTTCCTTTTTTGTCGCTTTTCTTTTTGGCACAACACGCGTCAAGAGTCCTCGAAGGAATTCTTCTGCTTCGGCCTGGCAACAGGGACGGCATGTTGCGGAACTTTTCCGGTTTTGAGTGACCCAAATCTTGTGAAAAGCTTCCTTGCTGGTTCGTTGTGGAACTGCATTTCAACCTTAACTCAACGGAAGAGGCTTTGGGTCGAACTGGCCCTTTCGAGGAGGCGACACGTCCGTATACGTGCCTTCATCTGGAACTTGGCGCCACTCAGAGCATCATCGGACGCCGTGAAGTTAGCCTTTCACGGCGGGATCTATGTGTTCAGATTCGCAGACTCGCGATTACACTAGAGTATAAGGAGACTCTCATCTATGTCTAATCGCCACCACTTTTATCGCAAATAGAACAAGCTAAAAACACCATAAGATGACCAGCACATACTCTCCGGAGCTCAGAGTTTCTACAGTGTGCAGCAGTTCCTACCAACATCTTATCTGAAGCCTGTTTGTCTGCAAACTACCTTGACTGTCTGGGTAAAGCTCAGGTATTCACAAGGGCTTCATGGCATCGCCACTACCTTTTAAAACGACATTGGAAACACCGCCAGTTTCTCCCCAGATGTGCGCATGTTAAGCTTCTCGCGAGTGGGTTTACATTTGTAAGTTGAAAGTGTCTATATATATACACATGGACAACGCTCAATGGATCGACGCCACGATCTTTAACAACACGAACGCTTTTTAGAAGCATCAAAGTAGGCGCTGTTATGGACGCATAAATTCACAAATAATTAGAACTAATTAGAAAGAACAGATCTGCATGAGCACTCAATACTTTCTGTCAATTAGTCGGGTCTAACATCCATACTGATCTTAGATCAACACATTCCTCATATTTTTGGCTGGTCTAAGGCTCATTTTCTCAAATTAAACCAAGCTTAGCTTAATTATATTCCTCATTTAACTGCTATAGATGTTTCATAATAGATGCCAGGAAAAGGAGATCGATTCCGATACTCAACTCCGTCATGAGATTGCAAGATTTTTCTTCACAACCATCTTGGGGCGGAATGTAATAATCGCTATATTGGTTAAGTTGCAGTGTAGCAGTGTTACACAGATGTGCTTTCTGAATAAATAAAAGTCAGGTAGCGAATGGAAATTTTTAAGCCTTATAAACGAAATGAGAAGAAAGAAGAAGAGAAGTGCAGAAGTGAAACTTTTCAAATATTTGATAACATTTGCCACACGTCTCGCCGCAGTCAACGTGCAATTGACGATTAACCAACGTTCTTCCAAAGGTCAGTCTACCTTTTGCAATGGCATGTTAATTACTTCAGGACCGTTTAATTTTATTTATACATGCAACTTTTTCAACGAACATCTCCTATCAGTTGTTTAAAACAGATTCGTTTGGGGTTTAATTAACATTTATTGTTTCATTTAAATGTGTTTTTTTGTTTTTTCTGTTGACGATTAAACTGTGCACAAACGCACAAACACATATGCACATACACGTGTCTACACGTAAAGCAAACCTTTCCGCACTGGCTGGCTCCGTCCGCCAGAAAACATTGGCATGTTTTATTTGATTTCATTGTTATTTCCATGTACGTCTATACAAAAATATATGTATATTTTTTTTTTGCATTTGTGTACATGAAAAACTGCAGAATTTTTGGAAAAGAATTTTCCTGAAGCTGCATGTTGGCTAAGTACAAGAACGACAAGAACAGTAGCTACAGCAACAATGATTTCAAAAATCCAATTAGTGTATTTCAGGCTTTATAGATTTTATTTCTCTCCTTTTCGGGCGGGGCGGCGGTTCGTATAAACAAAAAGAAAGAATGAGAAAGACCAGAATACAAACATAGGTGTACACACACGCATATGCTACGGCATATGCATGTGTGCTATATGCGTTACCACTTTCTTTTCACAAATAAATCTCTTTATTTTTTCTTTGTTTCATTCCATGTTTGCCATGCTAAGCTCTTATGGATGGTTGGTTGAGTATTTATGCAAGCCCAAGCAAGTATTCCTTTAAGCACGGTTTATATTTCATTCGTTTATACTTGATGCTTCTCCAGCTAACAGCTGTTTCTGCTAATTACTCATATTTGAAAGTTGATTTCCATTGCATACACATATACATATACATATATATATATATATATATATATGTGTCTTTTTTTTTGCTGGGTAAGTAAAACAATACATATTTTTATTTTAATTATCTATAATTCTTTGTGTATTAACCGTACAAGAAATTTCGACGAAACCAATCGTTATAGGAGCCGTTTATTTTGAAAGTGAGGCAAATTCAATTTTTGAAAAAATATGAATATAATGATATTTATAGACAAAACTTAATATAGTCTTGACTGTAAAAACAAAAAAAATTCAGATTCTCCGATATTTGACAGATGGATATTTTAATTGTTAATGGCATCGCAAATATGTTTATATTGAAAGAGGTGCAAGCCTGCCTTGAAACTCAATTGATGAAAGCCTAAAAAAATCTGCAAGAAAACAGAGATTTTGCTTTGCAAATAAACCGGAAACACATTTTGTATTCTCCTTTGAGTTATCGTAAGCAAACCGTGCCAATTGCATATTATAAGGGAATGAATGTGTGTGTCTTAAATCAAGACTTCGACAATTTTATATGTACGTTGGCGATGTACCTATAAAATCCAGAAGATCATATGGAGTATAATCTGGCTAATTGAAGTGTGCACCGTATGTGACAACCCAGAAGTATGTTATAACTAATAGCGTTGTATGCAATGGGCAAAATAGAGACATACTGCTGATGACAATTGTTCGGCCCTTTGACAACGAAGTAAAGAGATACAGAGCTTTAATTGTTAGAACATTCATTCCTACCAAACGAAAGGCATTGTCATGTGCAATTCCTTGTATATAAGATATTTTTCTATCAAGTGAATACATTTTTGCATAAAATTGAATAGCACTTTGCTTTTATTATTGGAACCTGTTAAGACATTGTAATGCGAAGCGATCCACCGTTAAATATCCTACGTCGCTTCATTTAAAACAGTTATCCATTTAACGACTTTTGAAAATAAAGTTTCATTAGAATGGTCCGATTAGAAGCTTTTACAATAGCGCTCGTCCTTGGGGCAAAGCACTTTGGTGTGCCGAATTTCATCAAAGTCCATCATAAATTACAATCTGTAGCTTGAATACAAAAAAAAAAAAAAACAAAGATAAATAGACAGACGGACCAACAAGCTTAGATCGATTCAATGATTTAAGTGATTCCGAACTGATCGAGTCTGAATCACTTTCAGAATCACTTTCTGAATTGATCGGTCTGATAAAAGGTCTGTCCATGTCACACACCCACCTGATTATTGTAGATAAACTTCGTACTTTCGTATCATAAGTGGGGTATGGTAACTGATGTAGTTGATATAATTGAAATGTAGTCCGTATTGATGTAATAGAAGCTTCATAATTTTTAGCCAGCACTATAAACACTACTGGGCAACCAATTTGCATTATCAAATACCAAAAAATGCAAAAAAATAAGTCTAACAACGCTTGAGAACATTTTTAAATTTACTGAAATACGAAGCTTTACATATCTCGCAATATCAAGAAACGGACTTGCTCTACTTTCAAAATAAACGGCTCGAATGTTGAGAAAAGGATTGCAGACTTAAGTTTTTGGATAGGAGAGGATAAAATTTGCTTGAACATCACTTAAATTGTATATTAATTACATAAAGGCGTATGTGGCAGTGGAACGGAAAGTTTTGCAAAAAATTCCAGCAAGAAAAATTTTCTTTAAATTTCGATCCGTCTTAAGGAAAATTTTCAGTCATTATTTTCTTTCACTTAACATGTTACGGAGCATGTTTTTCGGAGAAATCATGTTTTCATAAGATAGCAGCGCTCTTAGGTGGAAAGCCCTTAATTAAGTAGCTATTTTTCTTTTCAGTTTGTTTTAATTAATTTTTTTTTTTTTTGTTTTTCACTTATATTCTTAACATTCGTGAAAATGTAATTTTTAGAAATTTACACTTAATGTTTTACACTTTTCCTAACAATAATATTGTATGATTCAAAGTCTATCACATACGCATCGTGCATGGTATGTTCAACTGCTCTTTGCATACACTCTACATGTTATCTGAACTTGTGAGAGGGTAAATAAAAGTTTCATATATTCGAGCCGGTTTACATTTTGCTTCTGTTATTGTATGTAGTATACAATTATGTACGCGCCCGCACACACACACGCACACAACACATGCACGTACACATACACAAATCCACTCACCCATTAAGATAGATAGATAGATAGATAGAGAGAAAGAAGGAGAGAGAGAGAGAGAGAGAGAGATAGAGAGCGTAGAAAAGAATGAGAAAACTTTTAATTAGCAAAATTTATCCTTTAGCAACAATGATGAACTTTTTCGCTTGTTTTTCTGTTGTTTTCATTACTCTCCAATGACCATTATTCACTAGAAAGTGCTGAAAAAAAAGCAAAAAAAGTTGAAAAACGAAATACACAGATAGAGACTAAGTTGAGTTTGTGTGTGCAAAATCTCTGGTCTACATGTACTCGCAATGTAGTTGCTGTTGTTGCTTTAACATATGCCAACAATGTGTTCAATACCTTGAACGTCAAGCTCTTGACTACAATAACAACACCCCCTAAAGTATGCTTATGATACCCATTATAATTCTAAAGAGTTCGCAATACACAGACAAACACTCAAGACTAAACCTATTCAGCAGTGGTCTGTAAATCTATCTTTTGAAAAAGGTATTAAATTTTCGAATAAATTTTAATTATTTCTGAAGAGATGCCTTTGTAAGCAAAAAGACATGAAATTTATATAGATCTTGGATAAATATTGAACAGTTATTTTCTGATTTTCTTTGGTCTTTTAATTAAAATTTACTTTAAAAATAATTTTTTTTCTTTTCTTCCTTTTGCTCTTTTCTTTTTCCAATAAGCAATTATAAGTTTGTTATTCCATTCTCTAATATATGCATGAAAACTAAAATGCATCCGAAACTGCTTATCGAATGCAATAAATTTACAAATTAACTGAAAAGTAAAAGGAATTTCCTTTTAGACTTATTTTCATTGTGTAACAGACATCTTCAAAGAAAGATTTTTTTTAATATCTAAATATTGTTCTTCCAAAAAACTATTCAAACACAGTGATGCTGAAGTTAAATAAGGAATCGAAAGTAATTTAACTTGTTTCGAAGACTATCATTATCAAGTTTTCTTTTTTTTTTTTTTTTTTTTTGTTTTAATTGCCAAGCTCGCATGTATCATAAATTTGCTTTCAATCTTTTTTTTTTTTTTGTGTAATTAAGTAAATTTATTGTTTATAATTTCGATTATTAAAAAAAAATCGAGTCATTCGCGTCATATGAATCAAGTATTTTGCAATCATTCATTTCTTTCTTTACTTCAACGAGAAAACCATTCAATTTGTAGTAATTTAATAAATGTTATTTGCTTTAGCCCTTCCCCCATCTGCTCTATCTGTTCTTTGCTTGGGGTTATTTTAAAATTATTTAATTGCAGAGTGCTTCATTGTAAGCGCTTCATTGTAAGCGCTTCAGTGTTCCTACTAAATATATGTACTTTTTTTTTAATGCTTTTTTCTCTTTTCAATTTAGTTCTTTGTAGTCTTGCTCTACTACTGCAATAGTTACTGCAACAGGAGCAACTGCTTATTAATTTATTGAACAATTTTATAAATCTCTATGCAATGGCATACTATTAGTTGCAATCTAGTAATGGTGGCAGCAATGGCAGTAAAGGACAACGGCAAAGGGAATATATTCTGTGTGGAGGGGAAAAAGTAAATAATTCCCTGTTTTGTTATGTAATGTAATGAAGTTGACTTTAGTGATAACAATGGTAACCAAGACAGAAAGGAAGAAATTTCAAAAACTAAGAACGTGTGCGAAACTATGTTAAGTCTGGTTACACATTCAATTTAGGGGCAAATTGTTTAACGTCCCGCGGTGAAAAAATAGAGCCAACGTCCGTCTATTGTTTCATAAAGACCAGCTCTACTAAATTTCAGTTGATACCTTTGCGAATGTCTCTCTTAGAGATAATTACACAAAGTACCAGGTATGTAAATATAAAACCTGAGTTTGCCAAAACATGGCCCTAATACTATATGTAGTCCACATATACGTCTGAAACTTTGTTTTTTATAACTTGGACTTAGTCCTAATACCAACGCATATGGCAACACAAAAATCCTTTTTCCAACAACTTAAAAGTAATTTCAACATTTTTTCCTTAATCGAACGAAAGAAAATAAAGTCTTTTTTGAGCTGGATCCTAACGGTGGATAAAAAATAAATTCATTTTGCGAAATGCAAAAATTCCTGGATAGATCCAGACGCGCGTATTATCCCCATCGACTGTGGGAGTAAATCGCTTTGAAAGAAAGGCGATATTCTTTGTCTGGTGGGACCAGAATAGGTCGGTCTCTTATCAGCAGTTGTCATGAAGTGTCATGAAATAATTAGAAGACGGCAACATAAGATCATTCGTCCGTCCATCCATATTGCAAGTTCGGTTCGCGATATGTTCGAAGCACTCAAGGGGGAAGTTGTAGCCCATGCTGCTTACTCCTCAAGCGACAGTCTTTGCTGTTTAGCACTCGATTACATCGATGGGACGTGGATTTGTTGATCAGCACTTCACTTCTTATGAAACTATGCGAACATGGCTTAGATTCCTTTCAAAAGATCAACAGTTTCTTCGACGTAGCATCCACTCATCGTCCCGCAAGTGGGAAAAATTGACAGCTAGTGATGGACAGTACTTCGAATAACATGTTTTTTTATCGTTTTCATAAAACGGACGGTTATTAATTTTCATATGCGCATGCAAATCAAGCAGAACTGATCCAATGAGTGATTCCAAGGAGTGCGAAATGCAACGATTATTGCAAAATTCCCTTTGTTTGTTGTATTGAAGCTTCTCTTTATTGAATGTGAATGTGTTTTTAAACATACAAAGATCCGGCTACCGTTTTGGGACTCAAAGCGAATAAAACTTTTCTTTTCACTTATCTACGTTTCTTTACCTTTTTTTTTTTTTTGACTGATACAATAATAGAAATTTGCGTTGGTCAACAACAGTCGTAAAGCTTTTTTTAATATTTATGAAATTGTTTCTATCTTTAGTTCCTCTTTACACTTTTGCTGCTTTTGGTGCTTATTACTAAATGTTTTATGCTTCTACAGAGGGATTTCACTAAAAGGACTCAGAAAATTATACACACTAGAACTATGTAAGTTGAAGATCGTCTCGCATTCTTATTTTGTTTTAGTAGAATATCTTCTCTGACGATAAACGTGAGACAGTAAATATTTGAAGGTTCGCTATCTTTAAATGCTCCCAGCCGTGCTAACTTCTATATACGGCAAGGGCATGAATTTTCAAATCCAATGTTCTGCGCTATTCTGCAACATTTTATCCAATTAAATTTTCGCTTGGTTAGCAGATTTCTTTCATTATCCAAACACAATACACTTAACGCAATTTACGAAATCACTAAAAATTGATTGAATTTTTATACATGTGATACATAATGGCAATAATATAAGTAATGACGACGACGATGATGATGATGATGATCGTAATTCTTATCTATTTTCATTCAGATAAACGAAAATTACCGACTTTTTAATTTAAAGCATTTCATTCTATTTTCTAGCTGCTTATACAAAAATGTTCTCTCTACTCACAAAGATAGATATAAATGATATACATATATATATATATATATATATATATATGTTTTGCTTTGGTCGCTTTCATTTCTGCTCTTCTCATCTGGCTGCCATACAAAGTACAACACAATGAAATATTGTATTTGAAGCTGAATTTTGTCGTCGTATTCTTAGCTGAGTTTGAGTATATATTGAAATTAGGGTCAAATGTTTAGCTATTTGTTCGCCATTGTTAAGGGGGAAAAAAAAAGAAAAAAGGAAAAAAAAAAACAAGAAAAAAACAAAATTATCTGCATTGAATTTAATAAAAGACTTATGTGTTTAAAGGAGCAGACGAAACGAGAGGGACTGACCGACAACACAAGCACAATAACAATATTGTTACATTTTTATTCTATTTTTACCTATTAATTCAATTTTCGTTTTCATTTTACTTTAGCAACGAAAGGAAATAACATCACACATACATACATGTACAGGGATTCTAATTCAGACTTAGTGAGTAGTATTCACAGCAGTCCTGGTAAGCGTACACATTCTCTTGTATTTACATTTGATCATCGCTGTAAAACGGTCTGTTTTCTATTCTTTTTATTACATATTTAAGCACATATTGAAACACTTAAAATAAAAATCTTAATTAAAAACAATAGAAAATCCTTTTTATATCTTTTCTAAGGGTCAATAAAACTTTATTGAGGCAATCGTTGCTAAGCTTATATTCTGTTTAGTTTACTAATTTACTACTAGTTTTCAAGAGTTTTAAGGTAACCATTGACTTAACAACATTCGTTTAAGTTCGAATACAAGATGAACGATGAACGAACACTCACCCATCTCATTAAATATTTTTTCATTATAAAGGTTAAGCTACTGGCATCGATTGATCTCTTTAAGTAAACTTTAAAAAGTTGTAATGCGTATATCGCATCATTCAATAAGTTCGTAGGATGTATATAGAATAACTATTGACGAATCCATATCGTTTTAACTTGTATGCTGACGTGTGTGAAATTTCGATACGCTCTCTCTATCTCTGTTTGAAGGTTGCTACGATCAATTCGATTCGTTAATAGTGGGAAATTATACGAATTTATTGAGCGATGTGTTAAGTTTAAGCTGTCAACGGCAAAAACTTACGTAATGAATCTGTGAAATGAATTTCAATGAACAGATGAATTAAATTGATAAACAAACAAAATCCATTGTTGTACTTGAAGTGAACTTAGCCTTCGAGTATTCCTTTTACGTACTCGTCATTGGAAGCATCCGAAGAAATTTGATTACATCGGACAATTTGCACTTAAGAGCAACATACCTTAGTTAGATCAATGTTGAAAGCATAAATGTGAATTTGGTTTAGTTTGCTTAAGTGTGCTATTCCAAATAATATTCTGTCAAGTTGGCACTTTAGTTAATTGGCAATTTTCATTTTGATAAAAGTCGAATTGGTCTACGGAAGCGGTAACACTAAATAAAAATGACGATAGACTTTCTAGCAAGAAAATTGCATTATAGGTTGGAAATCGATAAGCAGTTAAAGTGTTTGTCATTGTCGGAGATGGTACAATTTCATAATGAAGCGTTTTTATATGAAAAGATATTTTATTGGAGGCTTCTCTCATTTATCCACACACACGTACATGACATTTAAATTCAATAATTTGGGAAAATCGAGACAAGTTTAAGTTTTCTCCTCTAGGTCAAGTTCTAAGCTTAAAGTCAACTTCAACGTGGGAATAGTGTGGATATCAAAGAATCGTTCATAGGTTTTCCGCATGTTTACACCAAAGCAAACGTTCTTAGGACACTTATCAGTAGCCTGCTTCCTTGAGCCAGACTAGGTCGGTATGCCAAATTTCATCAAAATATTGCGATCTTTAGATTGAACACAAGAAAACAAGGTAGGCGGACGTGCGGACACACTTAAATTGATTCAGATAATGATTCTCAATTGACCCGCATAGGAAAATGTAGATCTATCTCAAATCTTTCTTGCTCTTGCATACATCCACACCAACTTAGCATATCCTTGCCCCTACAAGTGAGTGTAGGGTGTAAGAGATTACTTATATGGAAAGCGAATAATATAAACGCCGTTAAGGAGCGCCTGCTGAAGAATCCGCTTGTTAGTACACTTTTAGTTTAAATCAACATATCGACTACGGCCGTCCGTCTAATCAACTATTCTGCGATAATTACGACTGCAACCCCTGGAAAACTCTAGAAAATTTAATCCCATCTTTTCTCTAACTCATCAGTTACTGTCAAATCGTACGACGTGAACCATATGAACGCTACGTCGATTAAATGTATTTTTACCTACTCTTCGAATGATATATGGTACAAAAAGTTAAGTGTGGTGGATGACTAAGAAATTCAACGCATGTCAAAACTCAGTAAATTTGCAGTAAATTTTCTTTTAAGAAATAAATCAATTGAACTAATCACAAAAATTTAATTGCTGTTTTGTCGTACTTGCAGTAAGAAGCACATTGTTCGCTGAACTCTGCTTAGTTTTCCTCTTCGGTGTACTAAAATTCATTTTATTGACGTCTGTTAGTGTTATAAAATTAATTATATAATTATTTCAGCACACAACACAATCAAGTCGAAGACGCGTGCAAATAATGTTAGACCTTAAAAACTCATGAGTTACACTCTTCTCTGTGTGTGTAAAAGAGTCATTAATATATAACAGTAGAAAAATTATTATTTGTTTCATTACTGATAATTAATTTCAATTTGTCAACCAGCATAATTGATGAAAGGAATAGAACATAAAATGTTCACAGACCGTGGGTTCTTAAAGCAAGAAATTGAAGGGAATAGATGAGGCAAATTTAACTGTAAAATGTTTCGCAAACCTCGCTTAGTTTCCCTATTGGTCTGCAAGACGTTCCGTGCCAAGCTGTAAATGCGTGGATTTTATTTGCATTGACGACGGAAATATTTACTAAGAAATAATCGATACGCCGTGTGTACTGTTATCGGCACACCTCTCAAATAATGTTGTAACTGAAAGCACCAGCTCTGTCGATGACGGGTAAAATCGATATATTACTCCACAGCAATTTTGCGATCAAAAGACTTTTCATTTGTAAGGGACAAAATTGTCCTCATTTTGTCCATCCTTGCATTCTTTGGATATAAGTTTAGTTAATTTCTTGCACGTAGTTAAGTTTAGTGTAAGTTTACTTATATGTCAGATAGTACACGCCGTGCAATATAAACCAGCAATGGTTCTAATTCGGAGTTACAATATAAACTTCAGATTCGAATTCGGCCGATCATAACTGAGTGCATCAAATGCAAGGTCAAGGTAAAAGAGTAGAATAAGGCAGCAGTGTTCATATATATACATAAAGGTGCCAACGATTGCACGCGTATAAAGAAACCGTGTGTGAAGAAGAGACCTGTATGTGAAGTGGAAAATATCCGGAGAAACAAGTGGTGGCAAGGTCCCATTGCATGACGATGCAACAACAACAAACTTGTTGTTCTACAACAAGAAACTTGTTTGTTTTTATATGCTCTAAAAGGTTATAATAGTTTTAGGTAGAGCCTTAAAAGGAATTTGATGTAGGAAGCTGTGGATTATCAATGTAACAATTTCCACATTTAAAATAAAGGAAAAAAGTGAATACTTTCGACCTATGGCATCTTGTAAACTTGTCATTAAATGCGAATGCAAATTAACTTGAAACAAATTTTAATTAAATATATCTTTCTTTTCTCTATTTTAATTTGAATACTAATTAAGAATTCTAAGTGACGAAAGAAAAGAAACAAAATCAATTAGAAAACAAATGTACAAACTGAAGGAAGGATATAAGAAAAGCGACAAAACACGTACACCTAACGCAAATACGTTCTCTAAAAATTTAATAGCATTTTTTTTTAATTCTTTATTTGCTTTTTCGATTAAATATCATAATGTTCGTCTTAAAAACATTACCGAAAAAATTCCAAAGATGAAGATGTTATAGAATGAATTATCAAGAAAAAAAAAAACATAAACAAAATAGTTAAGCGGAAGGAAGTATAAAAGCAAAAGCTGAAGAAAAGTCTTTCAGAGAATTATTTATATATTGCATAAAACTGACTGACTATCTATTGTTATTGCAGTTCCTATGTGCTTAAGGTACTTGTTATGATGAAGAATTTAAGTGAATGAATGTTTGATGCTTATAAAGGAAAAATCAAAAAATAAAAAACATAAATGCAACAAAAAAGAATACATTTTATATTAGTTATAAATCATTTTTCTTTCTTTATTAAGCAATAATAAAATACAGAAGTAAGAATGTCACCGAAGAATGGTAGCGACCGAATCTTTTATCCCCCTTACCATTATTGTGGAAAAGACCTAAATACGAGAAAAAAACTACATTTTCATTCTTTATAATGTTGAGTGGGCGTGGGTAACTAATTCCATTTTTGTGGAATAGCGTTTATATCCATTCTTGCGACCGTGAATGCGTTTACCACAGCAAACAGTAGATGGATAGATAGAGGGACCAACCTGCGTTAATGAACTTCCAACGTCTCTGGCCAACTTGAAACAGATAGCTTCCTTTTCGCAACAAAGAGTACGCTTACCGCAAATGGGCAGACAGACAGGCATGCAAACGGATCATTTAAATGCCAACCTGCATGCGAGAACTGCCAATGTCTTTGCCAAATGTGAAATCGATTGCTTTATTTTTCCGACCACGAAGATGCTTACCATAAACAGCCGGGCAGACAGGTAGAATTTGTCGCTGATCAATATATTCAGAATTCTGACTCTTGCAAGCGTTTTGGACAATGTGAGTGTAATCCTTGTCTTACGATGATGGGTATAAAAATTCTACTTATAGTGAAGCCTCTAATGCACCTCCCGCGCATACTTTTATTGTTTCTCAAAATAGAAAAAAAAAACACGAGTCTGTGGTAACATAAACACCGACAGATGCGTTCTATTATATACTTTCGATCCTGTCGCATTGTATTTAGTGTCAGTTGATGTCAGCTGATTTTAGACTCTAGACAATCTATAACATTGACTAGTTTACGAATGAATGAATAAATTATTAAAACGATTTTTTTTTTTTTTTAAGGGGGAAAACCAAAGATATCAGTTCATCTGGAATAAAGGGCACATTGAACGCGACTTAATCATATATAAAATATTTCCAAAGACGCAAATTGCCTTCGAAATATGCAGGACGTTACCCGTTGATTAAGAATCCCATGGAATATTAACGTGTAACTGGCAAAAATGTCGAAAATGAAACAACTGAGAAGAGATTTTTCGCAAAAAAGAAAAAAAAAACATCTGTATTATCGAAGGGATTTCAAAAACTCGCCTCAAGTTGAAACCCATTTTTTATGTTTTTTTATTTTTCCTTATTTCTTAAGAGCAAGTAGGAAAAAAACTCGAAAACTTTATTCGAATATAACAGACATTTATTTATATATTTACGTATGTGTTTAAATATATTTGCATATGCATGCTTGTGCTTCGTATGTGCGTTGTCTTAAGGGAATAGTTTTGGTTTTATTGGCATGTAAAATATTTTTTCTTTTTTTTTTTTCATATAAAGGGGTACATAAGGTCGAAAGAGTTTCAAACGTCAGTTCATCTAGAAATGTGTAGAGCGTTTTTCTAGATATTTTTATTCTTTTCTTTCTTTTTTTTTTTTTTTGGTTATTTTGAAGTCAATTTGTACAAATTATTTCCATTACATTACTTACTTGTCTTTCAAATCATGGTTGTTTGGGAGTTTTGCAGCAATATGCTTTTGTTAAAACGAAAGCATTTCATATATTTTTCTAAAGTTTTCCTTTTTTCTTTTTAGATATTAAAGTAAATGAAGCATAGTATGCATTATCTCTCGGGTTTTTTAGAAAAAAGAAAAAAAAAACACATATTGCTGCCATGACAATACGGAAACATGATGGGAATCGTTATGATGTATTCTCTCTACTTACTTACTGCACGTTTAATAATAATTTTAATTTAATATAAAACTTTAAAAATCGGTAGTGATCTCCTTTACGAGGGTAGATGACTGTTGAAGTTTGACAAAATATCCTGCTTTTTTTTTTTTTTGATAGGTTGCGTCAAGGAGAATGACATAAAAATATAATAGTGGGCGCGGGAACACTTAAAATGGTCAAAAAACTTGAACTTGTGGGCACTACTGGAACGGCAGTATATGAGAGAATTTGAAACTTTGAGAGAGAAATGCAAAAACTTAACAGGATTAATTATGCAGCTGCATTATTTTATACTTATTAGTAAACGTGGACTCGAAAGCTTTTGAAGTAACAAACATTTTCGACTTGTTTATGGGTACATAAAAACTTCACCCAGGAGATGAGCGTAACTTTTTTATTTACATCTCCATTTTATGTAATTTTTTAAGTAAATATGCAACTAAAAATGAGAACAATTCACGATTATACAAACATGCAACGAATTTACTTTATAAAATACCCAAAAATGTAATAAATTAAATCTAAAGCATGTGTACATCCTTCCATAAAGTTTTAAAATATATAAAAAAAATAAACAAAAATATTTTAACACATAGTATATTGAAATGTTAGAAAGAGAGAACAATACTGGAACATATTTCAGAAAAAAATTTCACAATTGTATAATTATTTTGCAAAAAAAAAAAAAATAAACCAACAGCAACAACGAAAATATAAACAATATTTTCAACAATTTATACGAGATTTTTGTGAACTTTTTTCCTTTTTTTCTCGTGTGTTTTGCTGAGAATTCAGAAACTATGATTTCAGAGGAATGGAAAATTGCTTTGACTGGTTAAATATGCAAAACTCTTAATACTTCTACCACTGTTTTATATATGTATATGTTTGCATACCTCACGTATGAGTGGATACAGGTATAATTAAATTTCTTTTTGATTATGTTGTCAGTACAACTCAGACATCATTTTAATTGCTGATACCATACCATACTAAAAGAGAAAAAAAAAAAATAAAAATAAATAAATAAATAAAGCATAGACATCAAAATCCAGTTCTAGTACAGAATTTTTCCTTTAACAGATGACGAAGACAACAACATTGAAGCCCTTATTAAGTAAAGAAAGCTCAAAACTCAATGAAAGTAAGCCATTGAGATTATTTACTTGTCGTTAGATTGCAGCATATAAACTATGAGAATTGAGGCATGATCTCCTTTGTAACTCTTGTACAGTTGTACAGTTTCAAAATGGGCGATTTAAAGCAAAACTCTCTTTACCTTCATAGAGAACGAGAGAGATAATGTTAATTAAAAAGTACTGTATTTGCTTAAAGCATTCTTGTAATTACTTTCTATTCAAGCGAATATTATTTGAATATTTATGTAGTTAGAGAAAATATGCAGCAAATTAAAATTGAAATATAATAAATTAACTCAAAAATATTTAATTAATTTTTTGCATAAAACTTACTATGAGGTAAGATACAAAAATGCAAAAATAATTTATATCAAAATATGCATTTATTTTAAAGCAACAGCTTTAAATGTATTAAAAATCGCTCGGCATCGAAAACTATCCTCGAATCTGGTTTAGCATCCACCACTGAAATTATCGTGAATATGTATAAAATATGGCATAAGCAGATCGCTTAAGGCCCATTTATAATTAAAAACAATATTTTTTCTAATCCGCAGACATAATGCTATTGAAAATCCTTGATTTGTAATAGATTGACGAGATTTTTCGTTAAAGGCGTCGAGCTTTGTTTTTGATAAATCGATTCTTTCCCGCTCATCATTCTATGTTTGCTACGTCGAAAGGCTTTCAATCCTTTTCAATTTGTATGGAAAGTGTTCGGTGAAGTGGTTGGACTAATGATTTGATGGAGTCGCTGAGAAGGGCAATCAGTAACACTATAGTATAGAGTTGGAATGTTATTCGCAAGTCTGTGCTTTTTAACAACACAAAATTGATTGATCCATATTTTATCCCGAAACCCAATTGTTGGATTATTTGCAAACGATGTTGACACATTGTGTTCTCTTGAAAGGTCAATACGAGCGAATACGGGCGCCAGCATAATATTTTCAAAAGAGAAAAAGGTAGACATTTTCATATAAAACATCAAACCAGAGATGCTGTTCAGACAGCTTTAAGAGCGATAACTAGAATCGACTCTACGCTCTTACATACAGAGGGCTTTTGCCGGTTCTAGTTAACAACTATTCGCATTTTTACGCAAAAGTAATTTATTTGCTTTGAATAGGAAAAATACGATTACACGCCATTGTGGACAACATCTTACGACAAATTATATTCCTTGTGAATGCGAGCCCTTGCAGGATTCGAAAATTTGTAATTCAGAGCACCTAAGCCTGTGGAGATCTTGAAAGTTATCTTAAATATAAAATCGTTTTAATAAAATATTTAACTTTGTTAAAATGACAAGATTAAGAATCTCTTCTAGACTAGATTACACTTCTTTTAAAACCGGGACGGATAGTCGCCGTCATCCTACTTTAGTTGTAAATTTTATTTCGATGGTCCAAGTAATTTTCAATAACAAAAATAACATTCTTTTGTTTTCTGCTTTTAAGTTTTTTTGTTTTGTCCTACGCTACACCGTTTTTGGTACGAGTCTATATTCAATTTATGCAGATGTATGCGACACTCAAGGATTTGGGATAGCCCCATCTCGTATTATCCCGAGTGATTTAGAATCGTTTTCTGATTTTCTAATATCGTCTGTCTCTCTGTCCGTCCTGCGTTTCTGTATTCAATCTACGGGCTCGAATTGGGATATTTTGATGAAATTTGATATATTAACGTGTTTTGGCCCAAGGACGAACGCTGTTGAAAATGATTAGGATCAGACAATCGGCGTTTCGCCTTCTTGCCATATAACAGTTTAGTTTCGAAAGCTTCGAAATGTATAAACAACTGCATCAAGCGACGTAAGATAGATTGCTTTAGGGTGAGCCGCGGCCGCCTTTAGTCTTTTTACTTGCTTTTATTTTCAATTTAATTTATTTTAATTAAATAATTGTTTTCATCTTCTTTTGCTTATTCAGTCCTTGGCCTTTCTTTTGCGATTATCTGTACTTTTTCTTTATTTTCCTTTTCAACTTTTTTATTTTGCTTTAATTTAACCAATTACATCTAATTATAAGTAAATTTATTCATGTCATTTTACTGTTGTATGTAAAAACGAACTCATCATTAAATAAGCCATGAGGCAACACGATGATATGTGTTCATGATAATAAATAAATAAAAGAGTAAAAATATGTTTAACGTAAACATTTCATCGTTACTTAAACGCAAATATCTCGCAATATATATCTTCCTATACAAAGAGATGATGATGACGTTTTGTTTTAATAAAAAATCGAATTTTAAATAAACATAGGACCGTACACATATCCGCACGAACATAGTCGTTTTTAAGGTTAATGAAGTCAAAGAGAGATCTTTACAAGTTTTTGTTTGTTTATGAAAGGTTTACATTTGTACATATATATATATATATATATATATATATATATCACATATATTAAGCAATGTAGTAGATATCAATGCGTAAACGTGTACACATATTTTTAGTAAAAACTTAGACTATTGCATATGTAAACAGACCGTAGTCGTAGTCGTGCATGCGTACGTGTGCGCTCAGTTAAATAAATCATAAACAAAGACCACAAATGGAGATTGCCAGCAATTTATGTACGCATACCATACACATACCATAGGTTGCTATGTAACCCTCAAAGGCCCTGCTATACCACATAACCGGAAACAGTGGAGGAAAAACAGTTTTCTTTAGAGAAAGCAAGACCAACAACACAAGAGTAAAAAACCGAAATAAATCAAAGCAAGGAGAAAAACCAAACGCCGCACAGTAGCATCAGTAGCGCTACATGTTCAAAAAAAAAAAAAAGAAAAAAGAAACTACCCTCGGTTGAATAATTTGTTTATAGTATAGAGTGAAATCATCGGAGAAGTTATGCTGAGTTACTTAGAAAGCTTGAGACAGCGGCGTAGAATTCTTCTACAAGGCCTATACTTAAGTCGCAAATTAAAGAAACATGTTTCAGGTACACTTCTAAATGGTAAGGTTATGTCTTTGAAGTTGTTGTCAAATAAAGCTGAAGGGCTTCTTTCCACAGGCTCAAGAAAAAGGGCATCTTTTAGCAAATTAGTTTCTCTGCCTGTCTTAATGTGAGCATTCACTTAGAGGATGTCCCCTCAATAAAGAGATGACCCCAGTATAGTGGGTGTGAGCTCAATCGGTACGTGTTATAGTTTTACCGACCGATCACTCACTATAGCCAAGACCAAGTACCGTATTGAGATTGGAACCCACGGAGCACCGACTTGGGAATCAGCGTCCTTTTTCTCTACTCACCTATGGGCTTTATAGTTAAAAATTTCTATGCAATATTTTATTTTCTTATGCTACCTGTGTCTACATCTCTTTTTAGAGGTATAGGCGCTCAAAAATTCGGTTTTCTAAAAAACCCACTTGGCTTAAGTGAGTACGTCTTGAGGCAAATATCAATCACTAGAATTAATTTAATCAAGTCATTAATTAAAACATTAAAATTAGAGAAACGAAAAAGAATTTTTTCATATTTGAGTGACGCCAAAGGCATAATAAACTCCTTTCATTTTCAGTGTAAGCCGTAGGTTTTTTCGATGCAATTTTCTTATTACGAGCACTGATGTCTTATCCGTGTACGGCAATTGTAAGCGAAAATAATATGTTAACATAATTCTTAAAGGTTTCAAGAAAAGAAAAAAACATGCATGCTTGAAATACATATCTATGCACGTTCCAATTTGCAACACACCAAGCATCTATGTGGTTACATTATGCGCCAAACCCATATACTATAGAAGCATCAGAAGAACATCAGCTGTTTTGCTTCAACGCTTTAACACAGTAAACAGGAATACAAATACAGATACGTACGTATAGGACAAGAGAAGACATAAAACAGAAATATTTTCTATATATATGCATCACGGGAAGGGGGAGGGGGAAGGAGGAAGGGGGAGGGGGCTAAAATCCTTTTGAGAGGAAAACAATACACAAAAGAATGGAAAGAAAGAAGGCATCCAGGGTAACAACAACAACAACAACAAAAAGAAGCGAAACAAAGAGAAGGAAAAAAATCGTAAAACAACCTGAAAAAATCCTTACACTTGAAATAAAACAGAAAATCAATAAATTTTGTCATTTATCTTAGTTTTGCTTTAAAAGAGATTTGTATGTCATAGATTTAGTGGTAGACAAATATACAAATAAACCTACACCGAGTGTACGTAAGCGCGGGGTGTGGACGATAAGGTCTTTGAAAAAATGAATTTTTTTTTTGGATTTTGCTGCTAACACAACAAGAACAAACCGACCAGAGTGCGAATTTAGAAAATAATATTTTTGTTCAACTTCTTAAGTGTTCGAGTATTGTTTGCCTGCCTATGTTTTTTTTTTCTTCTTTTTTTTCACAATTATTCTTATTGTTTGGAAAAGGATTTCTTTTTTCCTCTCCTTCTTGCTCTTATCATTACTTCGGCTTAATACGAGAATAAGACAACAATTAGGAACGGCTGATATAATATTTGTTTGAGGCCATAGACGTATTTAAAAAGGATTTACTCTGGTGCAAATATTCGGATGCGCCAAAGAAGTCAAACTATCCGTTTTCTTAGGCCAACTGCGAGTTTTCTTTGCCACTATAATAACGGAGTTTTCGTTTTTATTGCTGGTCGTATGTTGCTCATTCAATTTCGTTCAATATTAGATTCGATATTATCGACGATTATTGGATGTGCCCGACATAGCCAAGCACATAAAAACTTAATGATCAGAAATATTTAATACATCACTCAATAAGTTCATAGGACGACATATAGATATTGTCGTTATTGATTTTTAGGTAAATCCAACTTTCAAACGATGCGCATCAAAACTTCATGCCATTCCGATGATTAGTTTACGAGTTATAGTTGTTTTAAGCAATGGAGAAAATTTGAATTTCGCGTATAGTACCGCTAATGGATTCGTTGATAGTCATCCCACGAACTTGTCGAGTGATATGTTTTACTTCATGAATATCCTTTTAGTTATCTTCCATACGGAATAAACACAATTAATATATATATCCATCGATGCCAGCGATATTGGAATAATATTTCTTTGACTATTTTCCCTATTGTTACTACTTCATCCTTTGCACTCATATGTTTTCACACACACTTGTATAATTTGTATGTGCATTTATGCATTTTCATGTTTGTGTTTATTCACATATGTTGTGCTTGAAAAAAAAGTTCAGCTCTATACAATAATCTAGAAATAACTCACCCAGCTATTCTTGGATTTGCTGCTGTTTTTGTTGTCTGATGGCTTCACTGCTTGATGTTTTTCAATTGCTGTTCATGTTACGAATTTAAGCTTAGTTTCATGTATATTTCTTGCTGGTATGGGGGCTTGCTTTCTTTCCTTTTCAAAACGTAATTGTTACAAAATCTTATGCACGTGACTTGATTTCCCTCTGTAAAAGGAAAAAAAAGGGAAAATAAACACAAAAAATTCATGAGACGCAATTTACAACAACAACAAAAATAAGTGTCTTTTTAATAATTCGAAGCAGGAAAAATTTTCATTTAAATATTTTTTC
Source organism: Glossina austeni (assembly GCA_000688735.1). Lineage (NCBI taxonomy): Eukaryota > Metazoa > Arthropoda > Insecta > Diptera > Glossinidae > Glossina > Glossina austeni. The sequence continues at coordinate 489,519 of KK502476.1, read as the reverse complement.
ATAAAATTTTATTAAATAAAACAAATAAGAAGATTATGTGTGCATTACGGAGCTCTTAGTTAAGTCTTAAAGACATAGTACCTGGAAAAAAGGTTAGTCATGGACTAGTCCAGTCAACTGAGACCAAGACGTGATTATCCGAACAAATGAAAATGGCTGTATGTATTATTCCTTTATAGGTTGTCAAAAGCATTTCCGACTATTGCAATAACCACGACATGTCTACTCTTGCCGTTTGCTTTAGCGGCCTTTTCAACAAGCAAGAAACTATATTCATCTCGCCTGGAATCAACCTATCAAATAGTCATTTATTAATTGTTTGCAGACAGGCAGACAGACTGAAACGATTCTCAAATAGCAGAGATGTAAAAATTTCGAATTCGATGCCGGTAAATATTAGTTACAGCCGTACAGATAAATTCTCCGCGTTGAAATTAGTTGCTTTACAAAACCTATTCGGCGCCTTTGTCTCTTCTGAAACTTCAGGTATAGATAACTTTGACATGGATGCGTGCACAATACAAGTTTCAGCGCTTTTTACCAGCGTCACATTCGGTTTATAACAAAGTGTAAAGAGATGGATCAGAAGCTGCTAGATCTACGGGAACTATGAAAATGACGCGGAGTAAAACTGCGGTAAACTATCACACAATTGCAATGGGATTTGGGAGATTTCATTTCAAACAACCCAACAAGTGATCTTCAACTTGGACTGGGAACTTCTTCTTACTATGGGACTATTCTTCAGACCCCTTCCCTTCTGATTACTGCTAGTTTGGACCGTTGCAAGCATACAAAGAAGCTCAGCAGCTCAGAAAAATTGAAGATATGCGATTATGCGCCGCTGATTCATTCGCAAGCTGCCCGATAAGAGGCAAAGGACCATAGATAGTGATGGGCATATTTCGATTGTTAAACTATTTGTAACAAGCATTCTTCACTAAAATTTAAATCTTGAAAAAACACAGAAAACTTATATGATGTACACGAAGTTTTTTTGAACTATTCGCATGTTCTTATCTCCATGCGTGAAACTTGGCGAACGAAGAAGCCAAGCGAATCTTGTCTCCCACATAATTTAGATTGGCTCATGTATTTTATCTTTGCTAAATGAGTTGAACAGTTAGTTGTTATACAAACCCTTTGAATAAGAATTTCAGTAAGCCATGAATTTCGAAAAACTCATCTAATTCAACCCGAAGAAACCGGCGTTGAGTAAAAATGTAAGTAAACCACGAATTTCGCATGGCTCACCGTAATTCAACACACACAGCCCCGCGGAGAAGATATTTGTTCCTGGAAGCCATTAGTCGAGCAATTGTACGACCTAGGAGTGATAGAATTCGTAATTACGCGCTACATATTTCACAGATGTACGGATGTCTTAAGATTGTCTTTGAAATAATTTTCATTGTTTTCGATATAAATATAGAAGAGCGTCAATTCCTTACATGCATACGTATATGTTTTTAAGTGCAGATGACAAAATTGCAAATCCAGCTAAATGTTCTCTTGAAATGGTTGCTGATTTTCTTAAAAGCATTACATTCTCCACATTTTTTATATCAAAAAGATTTCATTAGAAGTTTTAAATAAGGCATGGTTTCAACTATCGCGGCCACACTTAGCTTTCAATCATTCAAAATATTGATTACTTGAAGAAGATGATATGCACAAATTGTAATTTATAAGATTTTTCGTTTGAAGAACTCTTTAAATATGAGAACACTTTTTGAGATATTTTAAAGATAACAAAAAGATGGAAAAAGAAACAATAATAAAATACAAAAAAAAAAAGAGGAAAAAAAAAAAAACAAACGAAACAAACACATCAAAGTGTTGCCAAGCATACCCGTTTGGCACGCTGCGGCTTTTGATACATGTACGTACGAAATGAGATGAGTCGGGGAAAAAACGGAAAAAATTGAAGAAAAGCTGAATAGCGGTTGAAGAACTTACACAATAGCAAAAAGTTGTTGACCCTTATTTGAACAACAAAAGCTGCTTTAAACTCACGCTCAAGTGGAGGTAAAATGCTGCACACGTCGCAAGAGAGCGCCATAGTAAATATATATAAAAGCAGTGAAGAAAATAGATATAGAACCGAAAAGAATCAGCATAGAAAAAACTTTAAGTGATGTTTAAGGAAAACTTTAACTTGTGAAGAGTGGTAGGGGGAAGGAAGAAACAAATTTGAATACAAAAAACAAAAAAACAAAAAAAAAAATGCAAGAAAAAATTATGGAGCCTTAACTTATGAGGAGATTGTTGAAATGACGTTTGTGAGGTCACCAAGCTGTGTGTTGTTGCAGAAAAGCCGAAAAGCAAATTTAGGAAAAAAATAGGACCGACACAAGGACACACAGTGACAACAACAAACATTACACGCCGCACAGGCGAAGTCTATGCAAAAATGTTTGCTGTAAAGCACAGATAAGTAAAAAAAATTCTACTACCACTCTATTACAACACTGAAAAGCACCCTCACCCTTATAAAGGCAGAAAAAAAAAAAAAAATGGCGTCTGTAAGTAATTTCTTAAGCAAGACTATGGTGTCGGCGGAACGTTTTTTTTAAAGTCCTCTGATATACTTTTTTTTTTTTTGCTTTTTTTCATTTATTATGTCTTCAGAAAAATGTTTTTACAGGAAACTAAACATGAAAGGATATAAAGATAAAGACAGTACGAGGGATAATAAAGCTAACTTTTAAAGCAATTGCATTAACAAAAGCCAAACCTAAAGCCAAACAATCTTTTCTTGTACGAAAAAAATAAAAAATAAAAATAAAATAAATAAATGCTTGCAACACTTTTCCACTATCACTGCTAATACTAATACTGTTGTGATGATGTGCATGGTCTTGTTTTTATTGTTGTTGTTGTTACGGGTATTATTTCTGTTATTATCACTGTCATCTAGTGAAATTTTCTTACGGAAATAAATGAGAAAAAACAAAAAAAAAAAAGCAAGAATTAAAAACTTGCCCACACTCGTACACAACACCCATACCGCTACCACTACCGCCACCGCCCGCCCATTCGTCGTACTTTTCAAATTAGTTTTCTTCTTCGGTCTCTATACTCCATACAGAAATGTTATGATATGATATAGTTATTCTTTGCAATGCTTGTCTGTGCTTGTTATACTTAATTTTGTTGTTACTGTTGTTATTGTTATTGTTGTTGTTGTTGTTGTCGGTTGGCTAGTGTTTGCGGTGTTGGTATTGTGTTGTGTTTTGTCTTTTTCCTGTGAAAACTGTCGCTTTAGTGAAATGTCAAAAGTTTCAATTGTCAACGGTCATCGGAGTAAACGTATGGTATTCCTATGCACAAAAACACACATACACACACACACAACTGCTACGATAAACAATACAATTTGAGGAAATTTTCTTCTTTTTTTTTGTTTTGCTTTCGTTTTCTGAATGTGTTCGCTGTTACAGTATATTATACAAATATATACGTGCATAGGTGTGTGTCTATATATCAGGAAGAGCATGTCAAATGTCTCTTTGTGTTATTTGACAATTAACAAAATATCACTTTAGGAAGAATTGAATAAGAAAGGAAAAATATATGTGGATAACAAAAAAAAAAAAAAAAAGAGGGGAAAAAACGTTTCATTGTATGTTTAATCCAGACAAAAAGCATTAAATATAAACGAGTTGTGAAGGATAACGGAAATATTGGCCAATAGAAGAATTTTATCAGCAAAAACATTTCAAGTATTCTTTTTTAATCTCTTCAAACGAAATGAATAAGGAGCAAAACAAATTTCTGGCTAATTCATCAACTTTGTATAACAAAAATTTAAAGCGAACGTAGAATTCATAGTTCGAACGAATGCTTTATCATTTATTTACTTGCTTATGATGTGCACTGAAAAGGGAACTGTTTCTCGATATAGGCAAATGTGCGTGAAATAAATGCTTAGACTAAACAGAATCACAATAATAACAACTCATCATGGTCTTACATCTATCCGTCTCGTCATCGGTAGGCGCAATTCAGTCACCTATAAAAAAAAGATAAACACTTAGAAGCATTCGATATGCGTATACCCCGAAATTGTCTCATTAAAGTTTGTTCCAGACGTTATGTGGATGTTTGTTGTCCTTAATGTAAAGACTGTAAACCATTCAATTCTCTTGGATTTTTGTTTCATCTTCTTCTGGTTATGCCGGACGAAGGGACCAGGTTCATATTCGACTAGTAACGGCTAAACATCAAGATGACTATTTGCGCGATCAATAACTCTAGCAGGCGGCCTTTTTTGTATCCGCCCACCGACCAATGGGGAGAAACGAAAAAAACTTCCGAGATGCTATAAAGTATTTTGAGTACCAAAGTCGCAGAATCGCGGATTTTGTACATAGGTTGATATTGAAAATGGCCACAGGACACGCCCATAGTGCGATATAAATTGAGAACACTTCAGCTTTTTGAAGTTTTCGCTCATTACACATAAACGGTAGCAGACGTACAATAAAAATTTCCATGTTTCTTTTAAAATGATACAGAGTGCAGCCACGCCCTCTAAGTGTTATAAAATGCAGGAGTTAAAGCTTTTCTTTTATTGTAACCTTCATCACCAAAACATTTCAGACAAATCCACTTTTTATTACACCGATGGAATCAGAAATTTTTCTTTATCTACCTGTCTGTCCTGTTTCTTTGTGTTCAACCTACAGCCGAAATTTGAAATTTTAATGAAATTTGATACACTAACGAAAGCTATTGAAAATGGTTCGGATCAGATCATTTCTTCTTTTTATTTAATATTTTTTTTTAAACTTCTTTAACATAAAGATAGTGAGTATGACAGATTCAGTCACAACCGAATATAATTTTCTTACGTCTTATATATGAGAAACCGGAAAATTATTTTGATCGATATTGTTTAGAGCGTGTTTAATGCATATTTCCAGTTATAATAAGCGCAGCAAACGTGTTAACATTAGGGTGTTAGTATGAAGAGTTGATGACTTCTTAAAAGGCCTAGGGTTTAGGATCAATGATGAAAGTATTAAGCTTGCGTTCGCTACGCTTCCCTGCACTAGTCGAAGGTCACGAATAAATGAAGTTTAATCGTTTTACTTAGAATCGGTTAGCTAAGCTAAGCGGTAAGAACAATGCAGCGGCCTAAAGAAGGCGATTTTCTGATAACTCTTTTTGGTTGGAAAAAAGGCAGCAAAACAACAATATTTATGTTATTAAACACTATATTTAGTATTTAGTAGAATAACAGTATTAGGGTTATTAAACACTATATTTAATATTTAGTAGAATAACAGTATTAGGGTTATTAAGTAATTCTTTAATTAGTTTTGTAAAAATGCTCATAGAAGGCAACACTGCAGCCATTCCTCGGAGACATCTTCAGCTCAAGGTAAGGCACGCTATATAACTGGTCTAAATTTAATTTAAAAACCAAAAAGCCCAAAAACCATTTAAGCTGCACTACCCTATCTAGTGAGTACAGTGTGGTCCTTTAAAAATGTTGATTTTGTGTTATTGGCAAGTGTTTGGATGGAAGAGTGGAATCTTCAACTGAAAAGGGGCTCTTAAATATTTTTAAAAAAAAGTCAAGATAAAGTAATCCAAATTATTTTACGTCATTCACTAGAGAATGCCGTTGTAAAGAGTCTGCAAAAAATTCAAATGAAAAAAATGAAAATTGTTTGAAGTAGGCTGCGTGCCGTTTTTAAAATTTGTATATCGAGATAGACACAATAAAGTTTTATACTATGGGCATGTTTTTTTTTTCGTCACAATATTTATTTTTTTATTTTTTTTTCCGTTAGTCGCTAATTTAATGTTCAAATATTCTTTCGCGATGATTTTTCGCTCTAAAGTGCCTCTTTTGTTGCGCCTGTCAATGAGAGGATCGTACGTTTGCCACACGACCCATCACAATAACGACAAGATATTTCATCTAATAACTTAATTCACTCAATGTTTTCGAACTGTTCCCAGTCTCATGTCTCATGTCAGCGTTAGTACCGATGAAGTTGAAGCATTGGACTGTAAGTCTTCTGCAAGAATTTATTTACTGCAAGCACTCGTTTGTGAGGACTTCGAGAAAAGCTCAAAATTTCATGGTGAACATTTCCATAAAATAATGAATTCTTTTTTACACGTTTGGACGAAGGTCCAAAGCATCCAGGAAGTCAATATTTTTTTTTTTGAAATGTGTACGTTGGCGTTACTCCTTAAGCACAACCTTTAATCCATTGTCCCATATTAGCATAAGAGATGCCAAAAGAAATGAACATACAATAACGGGCTCCGGCCCACCATTAAATATAGTATAGCACTTCGCTTAATATATTTATTCATATAATGACTTAATATATGCATGACACAATAATGACCCATTTTCAATAAGCCTTCGGCTAAAACATGTTCATTAAAATACACTTCATTGAAATATTTCGAAACAACTGCGACCTGCACTTTGGCAGACAGACGGACAGACAAGCTTTCAGAATTTGTGTCTCAAGAGTGTTTGGGTGCAACATACTCTTGCACCGCAAGCGCTATAGAATATAAAAAAAAAAGAATTCATTAAACAAATAATTGCAAATACATTGCAAAGTAACCACTAGTTGTCCAGCTAGTCGATTGAAAGTCAATTGTTAATTGATTTTTAAAAATACATATAAGGCGAGAGGAAATACTCAAAATAGTGAACAGATAGCGTTCAACGGAAGCATTTCGACATAAAATCGTCTTAATTTTACATCACCATGTGTAACATTTTTGCATATCGTCTCATCTAAATGATTGCTACAAGAATTACATGTTTTTTAGGCGAATCGCTTAACAATTGTTGGATAGTTAATATTTATCTTCTTATAAATAATGGATAAGAACTGATCTCAGACGAATGTAAACCTTTCACCTGTTATTTATAATTTTCTCTTTCGGTATGTATTACATTCTCTATCTCTCTCTCTCGCTCTCTCTCCCTTTGGGCATTAAGGGAATTCAAGCGTGTAGGCAATCACAATATTTTATTAAGTTTTTCGTTTCCAGACTTGAACGAAGTGAAGAAAAAAGTACACATATAAGAAAATAAAGAGAAAAACTTTTTTAACTAAATGAAGTCATGTGTACGAGTTTTTCATTTCTCAGTTACATACGAGACTCGAAGCATACGCATGCATATGTAAATTTTTCTATATTAAGGACATTCTTTTATTTCATCGTATGATTTCTCCTTTTTTTCTTTTTTTGATATTTTGCCGTAGTAACCTTTTCATTTTCTACAGTAAGTAGTGATGTTGATTTTTATTTATTTATTTTCTTGTGCTTTGGCACACACTTTTTTTCTATGAAACGCTTATTCAATGTACATATAAGGCTGACATTATTATTGCAATAATTATTATCATCATTATCATTTTCGTTATCATTATCTTTTGCATACAACAGTAGCAACAACAACGCTTACGAAAGGCTTAATAACGCAAACAACAACAACGGCAAAATCATCATCATAGTAGTCATCAGTATCATCAACAAAACATCCTTCTCCGAATTTTTATTTTATGTTTTCTTTTAAGTTCTTGCCGATTCATCTGAGCATACATTTTTATGTGTGCCGTACGTGTGTTTGTAATGTCACATGCTGTGCTTATTTAAGTGCAGCTGCTACTGCTGGCTACATATATATATATATATATATATATCGCTGTATAGGTATTGCAGAGCATAAGCCTTAGTTGAGATTTTTCAGTCCTTTTTATTAAATGTTTGCGCATTGCCACCCTTTTTTTTGCACAACAGCAACAGAGACTGCTTTCTCTGGTATCAAAAACAAAAAAAAAAAAAAAATGTATAATATTTATTTGGCAGGAAAAAAATGCACAGAAAAAAAAAATTATTCGTACGATTCATAACCGCTTAGCAACACGAAATTTCATGTTGCGTTTTACATTTGTATGCGGGGGCTTTTATAAGGCACAGCAGTAGTGTGCGTATCTTCTTATTCACGTTTTGTAGCCGCAACCAGGAATATGTATAAAATTTACAATTCCATTTTCCGACATGCAGGATTATAGGCATCAACCTAGATTGGCAAGCGATCATGATAAACTTCTGAGTGCGAGATAAAAGTCATCTTTTTTAGAATTCTTAATAGTAACGGAGAACAGAACCAAATGGGTTATGTAAACGCTTATAGACTTGCCGGAATCCCTCTTTCAAACATCAAAATTATCGACACATTTATCAAAACAATCTTTTATTTAAAAATAGGTTCGTGGAGTAGTGCAGAGCTACGTAAACGAGAGGAGTGGAAATGTTTTTGGCGCTTTTTAAACGAATAGGACTTCGTTGTTGGGTGTTCGTAATTCGCGGTAGATCAAATTTTTGATTTTTCTCTTGCATGAGTGTTGTCAAGCCTTTTCATAGTGGGTTACCAACACGCGCGCGCTCACATTTACGCATATAAACATATATACATAAAAGTGCATATTTGTAGGTTTTTTTTTCCTTTTTTGCTTAACCCAGTAAGAGTAAAGGGTCTTAAAGCCTTTTTAAAAACTAATGTCCATTTAATATATTGCCAATCCTTTCCTCTCTCATTTTCCGTCCATGTATTTATTCTCGGATTGTTTGTATGTTGCTTTTATATAAAAAGGACTACAAATAATCCTTTGAGATTTTATATATGGAATTTGCCTACTGTGCTGTTATGCACGTATGCATGCATGGTTGAATGCGAAAAATATCAAATATATATTCAGATAAAGGTGGTTGATAGCAGTGACTCCTAATCTTTATGGGCATTCATGCATTAATTCAACACCTTTCGCACCGGATATCATGTATAGAGTGTACGCAAGAGTTTATGAATAAAGACAAATACAACAAAAACACATATTTGACAGCAAAAAAAAAAAAAAAAAAATATATTGAAAAATATTGAAAAATATTGAAAAATATTGAACATCTGTAAAATTTATTTCGATTGACAAAAGCAATTGGGGATTGCAAGCTTTGTTCATTCGCACTACCTAGAGAGCAAAATAGATTGCTAAAAAGCATTAGCGGATGCAATTCGAATGGAATTTTCTCTTTTGCAAAAATAATCGACAAAGATAGACAACAATTTGAAAAGAGGAAAATGACAAGACTATCCAGAGTAGTTGTTCTTGGAGTCTCCTTCGTTACCAAAGTAATAAACGGTGCTATTGACTCGCCGTCTTTACTTGGCGAAATAAGTATCAATGTTCCTAACCACTCCTCTAGGCACTTTAACTTGATTAGGCTTAGCCAATGTAAATATAATTATGAGCTGTTTAACCCGCTCAGAGTTGTTTGCAAGAACCTAAATGACGTCTATCATTTATTCTCATTATCGGACTTTCTAAAGTCCATTAAAGCCACATTGCCTACGTCGTACTTAAACCAGCTCTTAACCCTAAAAAGTCATTATGACTCGAAAATGAATTGTTGTTAACTATTATCGGTTGCCAAGCTTACGCATGTTTGCGATGGCTTAGGGGTTCATTTGCAATTTGGTCCTGTACCGGTTGTGGGTGTGGCTCTGTGCTAATTGTGTACATGCTTTTTTTCTTTTTTTTTTTCTTTTTTCCTTCTTATTTGTTTTGTTATACTTATACTAAGTTTTAATAATAATCAATTTAAGATTTACTTTAAGAGTCATTTGAACTCGACTGTCATTTGTTTTAGTCGAGTTCCTTTATAAGTAGAAAAAAAAAAAAATAAATAAATAAATAAATAAAAAGTTCGTACTAACAACTAAGTAAGTGGTCCGAGAAAGTTAAGGAAGGAGAAATCTTTAATTTTTGTCTAATGCGTTGGTGCAGGGTAAAGGGAAAGCTCCTCCTAAAATTAATTTTTTGTCCAAAAAACCGAGTGAGGACAATACTTTAGATCTGTCCAGATCTGTTGTTGAACTCAAACGTGGGAATATAAATAGAAATCAATTGTTGTGCTCTGCTTATCAGATAACAAGCTGAACGTCCACGGTGCCTACTAACACTTTTGCATAAATTCTTCGCATATCTAAGAATATTTCAAAGAAGATTTGGGGCGAGGTTTATTTGTTCAACTTATCTTACAAGAATACGCGTCAAATCGAGTTCGAAGGTTTAACATTAGCATTCATGGAAGGTTAACCCCGATGGTAACGATGGCAAAGACATTAGTCATCTGCGAGGGAAGAAAGCGATCTAGATGGGGAAACGAACCAGACAATCGTATTAATAATACTCTTCTGTAAATACTTCCACATATTGTAACATTGAAACTGATAACAATAACAATATTTTAGAAAAAATTCTACACATTGTTAACAACACGTTAACTCTGGCATTCAGTTAATTGCATCGTTATCTCTATGATCACTTATCAAAAAAAATATATTTCTAAAGTAAATTAGAAAAAAATTTATTGTCACAATTAATTTTGAAATAATGATAGTTCCTAACACATACAATGCACAAAAAGAAAAAAAAAATGTCACATTTATTTCTTCAGTTTTAGCTCATATGTTCAGCATAGCGTGAACAGATTGTATGTGTGTTTAATGAAAACAACGGAGTAATAACAAAAAAGGAAAATAAAAATGCAATTTACTTAGCACAATTTTACGCTTGCGTGATCGCCCAGTTTGACATGAAAAAGAAAATATAGAAAATAATAACTAACGAAAGAAGCAAAAAATAAAGGGAGAGACGTTTATTATTTGGCTTGAAACGAACTATCGATACCCACTAATTTTTCAGAATATCATATTACATGTGTACTCCTCGGATTATAGAAGTGGAATCCACCATTGTGTCCATTATCGATACAAGGTCGTCCCCAAATAGATTTTCCATATCGATTCTGTTTATGTTTCCGGTTGGCTATTACCCAACAAGAAATCCGCATATGGAATAACGAAATTATTATGCCCGTTAGAGTGTATTATAAGCTTGTTAAAAGTTCACGTTCGTGCACGCTTTTATGTGCATGACAAACGAAAAATAAGTGATGTTGTTTTAGAATAAGTTTAATGTTATTCTACATGAATTTTTTTGCTTCTGCTCAAGCTTTTTCGTTCGTCCGTTTTTCAAATTCAATGACTTTAGATGACAATTGATGATGCTTGGGTAAACACGAGTGAATATAACGACTGAAACGATTATATTGCCCCGCAGGCAATTAAGAAATGATTGGTCCTATCGGAACAAGTTTGTATCAAACGTTGACAGATGTATATACAAGAGTCAAACCTTTCTATGATCCCGAGTTTGTTCTCGGTTTTCTCCAATTAATAATAACGTACATTTTTTAAAATTTTACTGGTCAGGTGTGTGTTTAATATGCGCAACCCCATGTTTATTATAGATAATCGTAGCATGCCTGCCCATAGACCGCTAAATAGCAAGCCCTTATTTGGAAACTAATTTTCGGATTTAAGGCGTGTCATAGAAGATCAAAGGCCTTTCAATGTTATCCAAACTCGGTTAAGTATCGTCAATTGTTTACTTATAAGTTCCCACACCGAAAGACAGACGGGGTGAACACAGAGAAAACCTTTGTTTGAATCAAATTCGTGTCATTGGCTACGTTGTCCACGCACGTGTCATTGACCATATTAAAGGAAAAAGGATCGACAAACACTATTCCTTACTCCTGATACTTTAATAATTAATGTTGAGCTTCAACCGTCGTCACGGTGAGTCAAATACGTTTTTGAATGACTTTTAGCTTCCAAATACACGCCTTTATGCATCGCATAGACAAAATATATATAATTTTGGGCAGTGCATCGGTCCGTTTGCCTTTTTTGTATTCCAAAACGCCTACCATTGCAAAAACTAAAAGATTGCGAATATATTCTCAATGTTGGGAAAAATCCTCTACCTAGTTGTAAACGAACGTTTTAGAACAGAAACTGTAAAGGAAGAATTGTGACTACTTGTCCTAACAACTTATACTCTATTGCTGATATCGATGGGAAATTTAGCGGCAATTTTCATCTGAAAGTTAACTAACTAAAGGTTTAACCAACTTGACTGACAATCCACTTTTCATGGAATTTTAGAAAATTCGCAAAACACTTTTATCTCCCCCCTTCGTCATGCAATTTCTATTCAAAAATGTTTTAATCTTTTAACTACAAAATTTCTGACAGCATAATTATTAGTTAACTTTTCCATTCAAACTTTATTTTATTAAGTTCTTTATGCTACGGTTATATCAAAGGACGGCGATATGTTGAGCTGAATATGAGTGGTTTAGAATTTAACGGACTTAAGTGTGCTTTGGCTTTCAAAAAATAAAACTTTCAACTTCATTTAATTGCCAAGGATGACTCGATTGAAGAGTAAACAAATTTGGTTTTCCTTCTCTTTGAGTTTGCATAAAACATTAAACGAAATTATTTTTAAAGTGAATATGATTAAAAAATAAAATCATCATGAAACTAAATATAAATATGTTAGGTGTACTAATATTTCCTGTGTATTGAACAACACTGCTTCATTAAATGTACAAAAGATAAAAGATGGTTGTCCCCAGATTAAATTGAAAAAAAAATATGCAGCTGAAGTTATGGAAATGCTTGAGAAAACAATGGAAATTCCTATACATCCCTCCATCTCTAGCCCAAACAACCCACTAAGTGCTCAACAACTTGTGCTGTGAACCACTCTCGCGATTGGGTATTATTCCCAGATACATCTTTACCAGAGCAGTGCTGGTTTCGATCAAGGCAACCGTAATTTGCAGCACAGCAGTTCCCAAAAGTTGAAGACTAATAAAAGTCCTGCGAAACCACAAATTTCTACCGCGCTGAAAGACTATAGATAAGGATTTGTAAGCTTTGTAATAAATTTATTTTAATTGAAATTGAATTTTATCAAAAAATGTGCAGGTTTTACTAGTACCCCTAATATTTTTATTGTTTTTGTTTGTTCGGGGACTACAAGTAATAATTATTTGATAGCAAGTGTCATACGCTTAAATATGTTTGTGACTTATTTGCGAACGAAGTGCAAAAGCCTAACTGAGAAAAGGTTATTTAAAATATCGCTTTTTTAAGAGAAATCCCTGAGATTCATGCGCTGGATACTATGTAAAATTTAATCAAAACTCTATAGTGAGCCACAGGTTTATAGCTATTCATATAATGAATTTTGATAGTAAGGACTCATATGCGAAGTGCTTGAGCAGTGGTCTGTTCCTAATCATTTTCAATAGCCGTCGTCCGTGGGGCAAAGCAGGTCTGTTCTGAAAATATCTCAAAAATTGCGGCCTGAATCTTGAGCACTAGAAAACCATTCGCAGGGACAATAAAAGGTAGGGTTATCCCAAATCCTAGTGTATGTTGCAGACATCCGTTCAAAGTTAATATGCCTTTGCACCAAAAGTGATGTACGGTATCAAAATACCGCGCAGCAAAGATAAAATGAGGAGAACTTAAGCCCTACTTCAATACTCCTCTCTTCAATTATTTTGATGGCAGCATTTATAGAAATGACCATCGCAAACGATCTCGATCTAAGTCGGGATAAAAAAGCCGTCTTCGATGAAATCATTAAAACTAAAGGTTAAAATTCGTGTTCAGTTTACCTTGCCCTCTTGCAGTCTAAAAGACTCACTCTCAGCCTTTATACTTCTTTTCTTCTTTTTGAACAACGACATCCCTACGGAAACTGTCTCTCTTTCACCCACATCGCACTCGTATTTTTCATGACAATCTCGGGATATAAAGTCGCAGTAATTTCGAGATTGGGCGACTTCCCGCAATGTAATTTTACACGTACAAAATAGCTGAACATATATTACCTACGAATTAGATAAGCCAATGAGTGCGAGAGAGAGAAAATATCTCAAATTTTATAGAGCGTCATTGATTCTCATCTGTTCAGCGCTCTTGTAAGTAAATACACTCTATTTCGATCTCTGCATTCTTCGTTTCTGCTGCTTGTCTGAATTTTTTATGAAAAATTACTCTTCTTCTTCTTCTCTCTCCTTCTTCTTATTTATTTAAAGTATATTCAATGTTTTTTTTTTTTTTCTTTCACATTAATTTAATTTTACCTCAAGAAGGCTGAATAAATAAAATTCCATTAGTACAAACGCGCAAACAGTCGCACACGCACAGAAACACTCACACACATGCTCTTGTAAATTTAAATAAAAATGGCAAAACTTACATTTGCACACACACAAAACACTCTGCTTCAGTCTGTTTTGTTTAATTTTCTCTCTTTTCATTCGCTCACAGACAGTAATAATAATAATAATAATAATGTAAACGCTTTGTGTTTGACGGTGCCAAGCAGTCTGGTCGGTTAGAAGCCTACAGTATAAATACCGTATGCGAATAACTAAACAGCGAAAAGTGATTGTGTACACTATGTAAGCATGAGTAAAAGCGTATGCACACATATACATGCGAATATGTGTTTGTGCGCTTGTTTATGGGACTGTGTGCGTTGTAACGCTTTTGATCGCATTGCACTAAATGTATAATTTGATTATACCGGTTAGGTAAATTAACCTTAACCTTATGCCATGTGGAATACTGCAATAACAACAATAAAGAATATTGTATGCGTATTGGGCCGAATTCTGGGCACTCCGTACGCAGCAAAATATATGACAAACTCCGAATGTAGCGGAAACTTTCCGTTTTCTTTCTCACTTATTATATTTTTGCGGTTTGCGTGTGTGTGATTTAGTAGAGTAAGATTTGTGGGCGGTTTTCGTCGCTTAATCGCACGTAACTTTTTGAATTAACCCGAAAAGCTATGCGCCTAGATTGCGTCTTGCCATTGACTGCTGCTTTCCAACAACATCTAACACTCAGGTGGACTTTGATAAATCGAGGTAGAACTTGTCGATAATCAATAGTGAGCCCCTTTTTAAAGAGTGTCGTAAAGGCTATAACCAATTGAATATATCGAATAGAATAGAAGGCGAAGAAATTAAGGGCGAAGTGATGTAAGAGAGGAAAGCAACAAGACAAGCAAAAATTTCGAATTTAATAACATGAGGAAAGTACAAGTATATGTGTGCATTATGCTCTTCTCCTCTCTGCCCCTCTTCGTAACTTATGGAATATTTTATTACAGAGTTAAGAAATTTGCTACGGTACCTACCTATGCCATCTATCTGCAAACGTGAAATTCAATATTGTGTAGAAACTTGTAGCAAAAAGAAATAAATAACAAGAGATCTTAAGATGTTTTTTTTTTTTTTTTTGAAATAGAAGAGAAAGAGAGTGCGTACAGTAAGCACTTTGCCAAGTCCCTGTTAAGGTGACAGTATTTGCTATTTTACATTAGCAACCATTTGCTTACTTACTCTTTCATTTTCATTCTCTGTATAGGCAAAAATTCTTTTAAGGATTGCTTTATATTAGGTCAGTCCTGTTTATGAAGCAAGTACAATAAGATCGTGAAAGTAAAATTCAGTAAGTGGTGTCAAAGTTCGCTGGAGTCATTTATTGAAGCATCTTACGAAGAGCAAAGTGAAGAACGCTCAACGTAAATTGATATAAGCGATGGAATGAAAACAAATTGCATTTCATAAGTCGTTAGCTCTGTTTTCTTTTCCCATGTATACGAACTTAAAAACACAGAAGTGGATATGCTCCAATTCGCCTGCGACGTGATACCAGGAAGTCTTGAAGAGGACGTTTGCCTAAAAAAATAACAAGCAATCGAATGCCTGCCAATGTGAAACGCTGGCTCTCTTACATTGAGAGAGATATCAAACAACCCCAATATATACTCTCTTCTATTTTAAAAATAGTCTTAGAATCTCTTGATAGTCAGTGTTCTCTGTTTATAGATTTTGCCCTTTACTTTTTATAGCAGATGCATAGCGCGTATTATTTGAGCTGACGACAAGTTGTTCTACATTTACCTTAACTAATAAACGCATATGCTAACTATGCCGATCTCTTTGTAACATCCACAAAGTGTACTGAATATCTATCTACCTCTCTATTCTTCATTTTATTCATCTACGTTTCTTTAAGCTCTACCATAAGGAGCGCAAATAAGGTGACAAATCGCTAAGATATTATAAACATGGTGTACATAGCCCTTGAAACTATCTGCATTGAAAAGGTGGTGTTATTGAGATAGTTGCCTTTATTGTAGCATAAACCCTTATTGTCGGGTATTTAAGAATCAGCTTAAGCCGTAACTTTGCTTGTCTTCCATTCGTTTTTTCATGCGACATTCAATTTAAATTCCTAATTAGCTACAAGCAATGGTTTTCATTTGTTTATTGCTTGTAACTATGTACAGATGGTGATATTTTAAAAAGTTAATTAAATTAATTACCGTAGATAATTATTAATTAAAATTGTTATAAATGAGCAAAAGAAATAGAGCAAATAAATAGAAGCTTCTATTTAGACAATTTTTAAATATTCAAATTTTTAACTGAAATAAAGCGAACTCTTTTAATACGAGATACTTTGGAAGCGAGCTTTCCTTAAAGGTATTACTTAATACATAGTAGAGGCTTGCATGTATTTTGATTATTTTTTCACTTGAAAATGTCATCTATTAAAAATAATTGGTACTCTATATAGTAATCAAAACACTTTGCGTCATTTTTTACACCTTTCTGCTATCTTTCTGGCAACATGGCGATACCATGCCGAAAGAAAGCCATTGATTTGGCAGCGATCCAATTATCGACCCGTTCGCCCACTTCTTCAGCATTTCGAAACCGCGTGTCAGCCACGCCATGCTACATCGAACTGAACAAGAGAGCACGCTGGGTACGGCAGAAATTCCCATTCGAGACGCAACAGTGTAATCTTGACAACTCTTGCAAGGTGTGGCCGAGCGTCGTCATGCGAGAGGATGACTTTGCGTCTATTAACCGCTATTGCTAGTCTTTTTTGCAAGAGCACATCGTCCAATTTGTTCAATTGACGTCTTGCTGGCAATTCCGCTTCTATGTTGATGTGGATGACTCTCCTGGACTAACGCATGCCTTTTGTGCATGAGATAAACATTTTTGATCGCCAGTCGCAATACTCTTTCTTGCCTGGTAAGCAATGAAATCGCGATGCTGAAATGGTTCCAAATGGAATTTTGATGATGATAAGCACCCGAATACCCTGAATAACTTAAGAAGAAAGCTGAAGAAAGCAGCGTATTTTATGCAGAGAAAGATCGGAATCAAATTTCCGCGTTACGTATATTAATAGTTCACATTACTTTATCATTTTCACCAATAGATTTCGCTGATCAAAACATATGCAAG